>NMRB01001681.1:90478-154453 GCA_002633025.1 Notospermus geniculatus | reverse complement strand
CATCAACCCGCAGGACAGATGACTGCAGCAGTGCATAGTGAGTTCTCTCAGCAGATACATGTAACAAGACCACAGGTTTGTTGTCCAGCCCTTGATTCAGCAAATGGATGAGAAGGGTCGAAGTCAGGAGAATTCTCCTTGAAGGTTGAAGACGATCCCACACTCAGGATGACGACGGAGGAAATTGCACATCTTGAAATGCAAAGGTTGACAGGACATTGAAATGTCATAGACTGACTTCACTTGGTGCTTTAACTATTCTGGTTTTTAGACAGTCTGAGAATTAACACTGTTTTTGTTTGCCCAGAACTCAGCCTGTAGAAAGGGAAATGAGCTGTTGCAGTGTAAGGCGCTCCTCACATCAGAATTTGCTAATGTGAGTTGGCAGGCAATGGGCATTCTTGGTTTCCCCACGAATTGTTACGCTGAGACTAAGGAATGCCGCCAACAACTGCCCATAGCTTTCTACTGCTCAGTTACCCATAGAGAGCCATGCCAGGAGGAGTGCCTTCAGGTACCGCTAGACCAATCCAGAAGGGCCCCAAGATCATCATAGCTGTTTGTTCACCTCCAGACTCAATCAAATCAGTTCATATCTAAACCTGATTACCTTTTGCCTATAGATAATATGGCTACAGGTGGTATATGTGACAGCAATATGAAAGAGATCCATCCACACCTCACCAACCTCTCCTTGATTGCTCAGATCAAAGGTTCCCATTCAGGTATATTGGTCGAAGAAAGCTTCCACGTGGAATGCTTGAAAACTCCTTCCCGATTGATCAGATGACGGAAGTAACCTCAATATGACCAAATGATTTCAAGAGGTACTTCACATGTCCTGGTGACACCCAAAACCTGCACGACACATCCTCCTACAGCAGGGGTTTTTACCTCACTACTCTTCATCAGCATCCTCCCACAGCAGGGGTTTTTACCTCACTCTCCTTCACCCACTCGCACAAACTTTGTGTCGAGTGTATGAAGAGGAGCAAGACCCAAGTCCTGCTATGGGAGGATGGCACGAAGGGGCAGTTTTGGGAATATGCCCTATTTACATCCGGTAGAATGTTGATCCAGACATTGTGCACATTTTCACTTTCGGCAAGATCGGCAAGAACTGCCGGTTTTGTTCTGAAGGTGGAGCTTGTGTCGACGCCGCTGATTTTGTGATACCACGAATAGAGTGGGTCTCTGATGCAGGTGGAGGGAAATCAGGAGAAACGTTTCAATCCAACGAACCCATACATCTTCCAGCGAGCCTGAAGAAATTCCCTGGGAGAATCCTGGCACCACTGTACCACAAAAAAGGAAGATAAATGGGCAAACATCCCAGGATACTTGAGGCAATGATCCATGTAAGAAATATTGGTGGTAAATGATAAATGACTGTGCAATCTGTGAAGTACACAAGAAAAAGATTCTCTGTGGATCAAACGCTGTGATCATCTTTACCCATTCATCAAGATTTATGAAGGGGACAGCTACAGTATGACCAAGAATTTGTTTTTTTATGGTTTGAGAAGAAGTTAGTTTTGCTTCTCATTCTTACCATGTGTCTATAGTCAATTTTTATGCTGTACCGTTGAGTTATCTTACCAAACTAACAGTTGCTCCTGTTTATTTCAAGTATGACTACAAAAAGTGAAGGCAAAGATTTTTTACCAGCCAAAGTAACTCTGCAGCTGATCTGAAGACATTCCCCATATTTGTGTTATTGGTGATTGTACTTTGTCTGGGCCTAAAGGTGCTCGTTCACTTCAAATTCATGCAGTGCCTCGGCCGCAGAAAACTGAGGAGAATCATTTAGCATTGTTCTCTGCTGCCGTACGGCTGCGATGACATGGAGCTGCAACATATACAGACATGCCGATAAACGAAGGCTTCACAAAGTGTTCGGGACAGTGAAATCGCTGTTATAACCACTGTGTCTGTACGCTGTGTAGCTCTATGTAATCTGAACCAACGATGGTGAATTGCTCACTGAAAGCCAACTTGCACGAGAAAACTCTAACACGGAGGAACGGCATTGCCTTGGCTGTCTGCATACAGCAGATGTGTAATATTTGTGACAGCACATCCTCTTTCTGACGAGCATACAGAATGATGAGAGTCTTAATTAACTTGTTGCCCATCTCTCTCCAATCTAATCAACCAATCAAATCATGATTGATTGATGAGCAATAGAAACGAACCTGACGAGTTTCACGAAAAGATGCCAAATGACATTTTCATGATTTGACATATCTGACTGAATCGAGCAACTTTTTATGCCAGATTGCTGCTGTTGGAGTTCGATTGATGTGCCAGATGAAAAATTTTATCCGTGTCTATTGAATTATCGTTCTTGTGATGTTTTAGCACTTTGTGATTGAGTTGGGCTGATAGTGCTCAGGAGTCTGGATCAGTTGTATCTAAATTCAACATGAGGCCTCTCCAATTCATTTTTGATTTGTACATCAGGGCCGACAGGCGAATGACGACGACAAAAATAACCCCCAGTTCGCGGGGATTCGCCACAATAGTCGCCACAGTGTGACAGGGGCTTTAATCAACAGTATAAAGAAACATTTTCTAGTCTGAATCCCTTGACATGTAACCAACTTCAGAAATGATGCAAGACAAAACTGACATATCCAAGGTTATCACATCTGCAAAGGAGTTGACAGCATGTCTTTTACAAAAGCCATGAGCAACATCAGCAACAACAACACAGAACAAAATCAGCAGCAAACTGCTGAATCTGTGAAAAGAAATCCAGATGACTGTGACACTCGCTGGCTTCCATAATCAATACAAGTCATTGATATCCTTGATTAATTCTTGTAACAGGAGGTGACACATTTATGTTTGAGACGCAGGAGGGGAACCGGGGAATTCTCTGATTATGTCATCCTGGTGATGTCAGAGCTTTTCAGAGCAGAACTTGTCAGCGACAAGCACGTTCTGTTGCTGACTCATCTGATGGTTGTATTCATCTCTTGCTCATCCTGTGACAGGCAGGTTAGGCCTATTTTGCTCCACCAATCATTTTTATATCACATAATGATCACCGACGACCATTCAATCACGGAAGAATCCTCCACGATGTGATAAAACCCTGGAATACGGCAGCAACAAGGCCAGCAACAATCACTTTATCCTTTATTGTGCGAGTTGACTAATCGGTGCACATTTAATAAGACATGGCCCTTGTGACTTGATCATCAAGTTAACAGGCATACATAAGTACAGGTAATGCAGTTATCAGAAGCAAGCACTTGATTGCCATGAGCTTCCAATGTAATTTCCCAAGTGGACATTCAATAACACCATTGCCAAGGTAAATCATTTAATACTTTCTTCATTGCCGTAGAGGTTCGAGCGATTTCGAGAAGCTCTTGCTGTGGTACCATCTACTTCTCTTTACAGAACTGTATATTTATTAGATTTTTCCATCAGGGCTGAAGCCCAAGTATTATTGACCCTGATAAGTACGGAAGAGGCCATCTCAAGCTACTCATGTTCCTCACTTGGATGGAATCTTTTACTTGCCCTTGCAAAGGCATGGGGTACAAGCCACCACGGCTTACTCTCCCATGCGAAGGATTTTTTCCATCAGGGCCTAAGCCAAAGCATCACTGACCCTGCCCTGCTAAGTACAGATGATGCCATCTCAAGCGACTCACGTTTCTCATTTGGATGGGGTCTTTTACTTGCCCTTGCAAAGGAACAAGGTACCATGGTGTACTGTCCCATGTGATGGACTGAAGAGCCAGGGAGGGTTAATCCCATATGGGCTAGGATTCGAACCCGGGACCTGCTGCTTGCCAAGCGGATATGATAACCACAAGGCTATCATTATCAAGGCGCTACTAATCTTCACAGTACTTTCCAGTGTTTGGTATATAGGCCTACTGGGAGCCCAAAGGTGGCATGGTTCATTGATTAGCTAATGCAAGCACACAAGCTACGATGGAGCAAGTGAAATGTATAATTTGCAGGAGTCACCAAGGTGGTCAAACAATCCTGAAGGACAAGTGACGTGTTCTAAACCCAGAAGACGATGAGTCTCACGCTGCGACATAATCCTCTTGGCATCATCGTCATCCCTGACTGCTCGTGGTTCTGAGCCTGCTATCCTGCTCAACTGCAAGTCTTTTCCATTTAAAACATACCTGACTCATCTAGCCACCAAGTCCCAAGCAATAAGCAGGCGTTGAATGAATACCGTTGATGTGACTGTATAATGAACCAGTAGCCTTGACGGATTGCTTCCTCAAGGACAGACCAGGGAAAACATCTCACCGCCTTCAACGATCTGGACAAGACGTAGATTCAATTGCCAAGGCTGAAGGATTGTCATTGATTTCACCTCAGAATCATCACGTGTTGAAATGAACAAGCTGTTGAAGTTGTTGATTTCAGCTGTTGTTAGAAGATACGGATGAAGAAAGAGGGAAGAATCTCCAAACGCAGGGCCCAAAAGGGCTTCAACAACAAAGATCGAATGGTAGGAAATGATCACCAGGATAAAAGGTGCCTCTCCAACTGAGAGTGTTCTCTTCCCAAATTGCTGTCTATGGGCAGTCTACCCATAGACATCTTGCCCTGACAAGCATTTCAATCACTCTCCTTGCTCAATCCAGGGAGCGTAGTCGAAGAACCAAGTGATCATAGGCCTTGATATGTCAAACTGGCCATAGAAAACTATGGGCAATCGTTTGTGTCATTGTGTCATGGAGTAAGCTGTACGGCGACCAACACTGTGAACTGCCCACTGAGAGCCACCTCACTCGAGAAAACTGATGTGGATGAGTACCTTCATGGTACAATTTGGGCCAGTCAGTAGTGAAAACTACAACAGCCCACAGCGACGTCAGCCATGATACAGAGGCATCAGCCATGATGACCGGCCACCTCATCCTATCTAGACAAACGCATCACTGATCCGGAGAGTGTGAACTCACGACTGATGGCCACATCAAGATATCATAAGATTATCCCATGACGTGTGCGAAGGGGCAAATATGATCCTAAACAGGTCATAAGTATTCATAATGGAAGTGACAGGGATAAGCCGGGTGAGCTTAAACCATCTGAATCTTCCTCGACCAGTAGTAAGATATGGGGACTCGTAGTTATGTCAACTCATATCAACCCGTCTCCTTACAACGATAAGGCAACTACCAAGCATCGTAGCAACGAATCCTGATCCAAGACAAGAGAAAAGACATGGCTGATAAACTGATAAAGCTTAGCCGGCTTAGCTCACTGTCTTGGTGTCTTGACAGATGTGAGATCTTCTGTCAATACAAGCAATCTTCACAGGCTGCTTGCTGCCTTCTTTCTGTCCTTTCAGTCTATAAACTGGATGAGGTGACTTTCTTGGGAGGATGGCATTGGACAGGAGGGTACATCCTTTGTGGTATAGATAATTCTCGAATTCACAGATCTGCACACTTCCGCCAAAATCTCAACCAGAACCTCGATCTGAAACCAGCTGATGTGACGCCATCTATGATTCAGCAATGGTCGAGTCTGATGCAACGTCTTCAGCGTCACTGTCGTGGGGTTGTCTGCGTTACGTCATTCAGGTTCAGACCGAGGTTGTGGTTGTGGTTGAGATTTCGACGGAAGTGCGCAGATCTTTGTCGTTTACGTCGATTTGAGAACGGTCTATTGAACCATCTATCTACGAGTTGTTCTCCCTTACATGGGTGCCAGATACGCGAGCTAGGTGGGTTCGAATCCCACAATAACTGATTAGTGAAAGAGTCAGGCCACCCGAATCTCACGTCCTTTTCACCCACTTTGTTGCCAAATGAGCAGAAACGAGCATCGGTATTCCGAAGTCAGATGTACTTTTTACCAAACCAGCTTGATCACCGCACAACTTGTTGATTAACTGCCTTGATTCTTTTTACTCCACATCATTACAACTAATCAATCAATGCAACCAGATCATCTACATAACTAAGTAGCCTCCAACATCCTCTTTTCAGACAATTTTTTAGTCTGATTGCTGGCTTTTTGTTGTAAAATAGATTGGGTTTGGGAAGAAATGAGCAGTGCTCAGTGCTGCCACAAAAAGGCGACCAAACAAAAATCTGAGGTAACTCATGATAACATCCTGTGTATCCTCTCCAGCCATGCCATGCCATCAAGGATGAGGGTAACACATAACCAGTTTGAATGGGAAACAGTCTCTCACTGGATCACTCCATATCAGAAGACGTACATGATGTTATGAAGACAACTTTGCTGCAAAAATTTGCATCAAATGTGAGGCAGTCTAGGAAAACCTGTCCGAGACACATCTGAGGAAAGTTTTTAATGCTCTTTGTGAACCCGCACATTTCAATAGCTGAAATGTACTTTGGAACAGGTAAAAGTAAGCAGATCAATGCACATGCAATCTGACAGCCCTTGTTGATCATTCAGTGACATTCGACAGGTTTTCCTAGACCACCTCACAAATCTGGTGCTATTCCAACAACTGGTGAGAGAGGAACGAATTTCACTCTACGTGGGGGAAGGTTCAACAGAAACAATGTTCTATCAGACCTAAAGATAACCGGACTTCAAAACTTTTTCCGTTTGCCACTCCATCACGTACGGAGTGTAACTTTCCCAACATCCCTTTGATGTGGGAATAACTGTTGAACCAAGATGAAGCAGGATGACTAACCAATGGCTTATCAAGTAGCTATAAATCAAATATTTATCAGTGTATTGACGTCGAGTTCTTAATGATTGTGAAACAGCATTAGAACAGCCAGGGATCCTAGACGGCAGAGATAGCTGAGCATCTGTTTGCAAGATATTAGGCCCGGGTTACAGCCCGAGGACGGAGAGTTGCCACAAAACAGCAACAAGAGTATTTTCTTTCGGGTCATGGTACCACATCCTCTGAGCACAGGGTCTCCGAAATGATCACCTCCATCAACAGATGAAATACCAAGCAAAAAGCCTTGGCACTCAGGATGATGGTACTTGAAGCACATAGTAGTAGTCGGCCAACTGCTAGTGTTTGAGAAGAAATGGGTTGATGTGACAAGGCAACAGATATAATAGTGAGGTGACTTGATCAAGACACAACTTTACTGGCAAGGTGCACCAAGTTCAACTCATCTTTCTTCAAGTTTAATTTGTCCAAAATTGACCCAGCTGCATCTTCATGAATGATCTCTTGAAGTAATAAGTGTAGCAGATGTTAACCCCAGAGCTTGAAGTTGGGTCTGAGAAGATACGTATGGGTTGATCCCACTCGGTAAAATTAGTATAATGTCAATTTTTAATATTATGTACAGTGCTTTGCGATTGATCAATAATAATAATAATAGTAATCCTAAGGTTTCCTTTACATATAAGTATACGGTATACGAAAACGCTGGTAATAAAGGCTTCAAATGGCTTCACGACCGTAAAGCCATTGTTAACCGGTGTTTTCGTATACCATATACTTCTATGTAAAGGAAACCTTTGGGGAGTTGATCTAGAGGCAAGTTCATTGGCAAAATGCACTATGACTAAGTTCAATAGAGCTTGTGCAGCGGCTCATTATGACGTCACGTTTGACCTGCAGTCCGCCATGCTGCCGGTCAACGACAAAGTGCGCCACGTGCAAATCACGTCATGGTTGAAGACGCAACACTCCACTTGCGCTGACGACAAACTGCACCACGTGGGTCGCCGACGTCATTTTGACCGGCAGCATGGCGGATTTTTCAGTGATGACGTCATCTGCACAAGCTCTATACCGGTACATCTTTCTTCAAGTTCTATTGGTCCAAAGTTAACCCTTCATTCCCTTCAGCATCTTTATGAGTGATCTCATGAAGACAAAAGAAGGAATAGGTGTATAGGAGACGTAAACCCCAAGGCAGTGAGCAACAGGATCATGTGTGGATGATTTACAAGACTGGTGTAGGTAAAGGATGAGATATCAGCACCAGCTCATCTCCGTTTGCCTGACTAATCAAAGTCAGAATGCTGTAAGAGAATCCAACACAGGATAACAGAATGGTCGGCTATAATTCTTACATGTGATATAGTGAATCTCAACACTTTGGCAGCTTTTTACATTCAGTGCAGATTCGGTCTGCATAAACAATGGAAAAAGAACTTGGGCTTAGCACCATCTTATAGGCTTCCACATTCTTGTCTACACCATGGTGCCAGAAAATAACAAAGGATTTACTGCCAAACGTAGCAGGTGCAGATCCAGAGGGGGTGCCGCTTTTGGCCAAATGTGTAAAATCGACCGTGAATTTCTGGAATTTGGCACAAATTGCCATCTTCCTAGCACAGGGTGCCCCCTCTTTTCCCAAATCCTGGACCCGCCCCTGCGTAGGGTGAAATGCACAAGCCTTGAGTCAGACTTGAAGTTGAACATGTCGCTTTGGAGAATACAAGATGCTACCTTACCTGGTATATTCAAAAGGAAATTTTCATAGCTCTCCACCGTCCCCGCATCATTCTTGGCACGGCAAGAATAAACACCATTAGTGCTGGCATCTATGCTCTCGATGCGAATCTTGTTTTCGTGCATTCGTATACCAGCAGCACTACTATATATCCTGGAAGGAAAAGAAAGGGTGAGATTTCAACAATTACGAGTCCATCATGGACAAAGTATTCGTAGTATGTGTGCAATCTGTTATTTGTCACATTTTTTTGATATTTCGTCACCATGGATGGATTCAGCAAAAAGAAATGAAAACACTAGTATTATTGGGTTAAACAGGAATAACAGAACGTTGGTTGGAAAATCTGCTATCCTTTTTATGCTAAATTTATTGACTGTATCATTTTCAGTTGAGAGTACGCCTACATCAGAAATCCTCTAAGGATGAGTTCTTGGCCTTCAATATGGCCGCCAGAACCACCTTCTTGATTTGCTTTCAGAGCAATAACTCCAGAACGCCACAGCCAATTGTCACCATTTTTGGCATGGATGTTGTCATTGGGTAACTACACAAACCTACAATTTTGGTTGGAATTTGAAACTTACTGATTGCCATTTTTAAACCATTCATAAGAAGGCTCCGGATTCCCTGTTATATGACATCTTAATGTCATATCTACTCCGGCAGCCAATTCCGCCTCTGTTTTTGGCCGTCTGAGCGTGACCTCTGCCTCTGGTGATATCCCTGTAAGATAGGAAGGATGAAATCATCAGAAAAGTAGTAAATCTTGATTGTTTTCACAGAATGTCACAAAAAGAACTACAGCACTTTTTTGAGTTAGCTATCAGTTGATAGCAATTTACTGCAACTGAAAAAGAGTAGACCCTACACTGTACACTGCCTTCAAAACCATCAGAACAATCTGAACATGATTGCTGGAGGCAAATGTACAGACCACCAAAGCAACAGGCCCTGGACCAGAACTGTGGTCAGTTAGCTGGTCCAGGACACAAAAACTTTGAACAAAGATGAAAGTTTATAAGAGCAAGGCCCATACACAGTAATCTACAGCATGGGATGCCTGCATCGTTGATGCTGGGAACACATGTAACCTGAGAATCAAGGATGAATGAAAGGAGAAAAACTTGAGATAAGATGAAGATTACAACAAAAGGCAAAAGAGGAACAAAGGTGATGTAAAATGAACAACTTACGGGGTTTTCTTGCAGCCAAACAACTGCCAAATATCAGAATTTCTACGAAAATCGTGTAGATGCTGGCCAGTGCCATGTTGCCTACTGTGAGTCAACACTGATATTATATACACAATAAATTGCAGAAGTCCTACCTATGTAAATATAGTGATGCTAACAAGTCTGCACACACCCTTGACTGGGCAGTAGGAGATCGCTGTACAAACATGAAGAAGGTTAGGTACTCACGGTACCTTGAAGTCGATTTAAAACAAAGGAATTAAAAAGATGTGGGCCTACAGAGCGTTAGATTAGGTACCTGGATGGAGACAGGTCAAAATAAGACTGAGAGGAGATTAACACCAGTAAATCCTTTTGTCGTCTTTATTAACTGAGTGTCACAAAACGTGCCATATGGCGTATTCAAAAGGGATTATATCCGGATGGAAACAATTTTTTACTTCTCACACGATCACCAATAAAAAGTTCTGGAGGTTCCAAGGAAATTTTTCCTCATTACAGTGGGGGTGGTACTGGTAGTTAGAATAGCTCTTCAGATGTAAGGGCTAATCATCTGCATTAGCCATTTATCTCCAATGAAGGGTAATCCCTCGAGCTAACATAAAACATACCATTGGCTTATTCATAAATCAAGCTCCACTGTTGGAGAGTGCAATTATGCATCCTCAGAGAAAGAGTCTTCACCAGGTGTTGTTCGGATAGGCGTTTCATACACTCTGCTGGTGGAGAATGGCAAAGAAAAACAGATGGGGGTAATAAATGGCATGATAGGGCTGATGAGACTGGCCCCGTGGCTTTACTCAGCACCCCAAGGTAGGTTTTCCAAGAGACTTTTCAACTGCAGATACACTATGACTGTGTGAAATAATGAGGACCTGCCTGGAGAATTCCAAGATTCTGAGATCAGACCAATATATCAAGAACATCCTGCTTCGTACAAGTTCTAAGATAACACATTCATCCTTCGAGAGGACAAGAAACTAGGAATAAGTTTGTGTAGCCCCGATATCTTAGTCATAAACTCACCAGAAGACAAATAGGTAACTGAGGCCTCCTCAACTCATCAAAGGTAATTAATCAAATAGTTACCCAAGTAGAGGTAACACAAAAACAATATATCAGCCAATTTGCAGGAAATATCAGTATCCTCTTAAACAGAAATGATACCTTTACATCATGTAACATTTTTTTAAGGATAAGAAAAGTTGATATCTGTGGGACAGATACTCTTTGGTGCAGTTGCTTATGTCCATGGTTAAGTGTTCAGAAGATCCTGGGTTCAATTACATTGGGCAGAGATTCCTGGCCAGAGTTGTCTCAAGGTGTAGGTTTAGGGTATTTTTTCAGAATACTTTGCATTCCAACCTGAGGTTGGCAAGAACATTCATATTTTCAGCTATTCTTGTGGAATAAAGGCCCATTCAATGAAGAAGATTACTTGGAACAAACAGGTTAATGGTACATTAGATAAAGATAGAATTGTGCATCCACGGCATCGGTCTTATCCATCCAGAAGCCAGTGAAAGTGAGGCTGATATTATGCAGTTCGATGGCTTCATAGGATCTCCTTGAGTCAAGAAATTCCATCAGTCATCCAAGAATAGACTCTCCTATCATCCGTGGAACATCATAAATCATTTTAACTATTTCAGCCAAACGATTAGTTAGATATATCATACAAAGGGGGCAGCACTTGTTCTAAGGTAATTTTAGAGTGTTGAAGCTATTGTTTCCCCATGAATCAATTCAGACAGTTTGGAACCGGCATTTGCTTGGCAATGGAGGCACCTATTGTAATGTTGCTGAACCAACCACAAATCCCAAAGATCACAGCCTGCATAAAGGCCCCTCAAGTCTCGGGGGGGGGGGGGTATAAAGCAGCACCCCTTTAGGCTACTCGTGTTTTCTGAGTGGGTGCCACCTCTTTATAACGGGCGGGTAGGCCTAAGTAGTAGTTGCCCCCCCCCATCCAAAAGCATGGATCCCCATGTCTCTTCAGGAAGAACTGAACATCTGCCAATCCCCAATTGGCTTTGACAGAAAATGATAAGTTCCAATCAGATAAGATTTTAGGATTAGCCCCAAAGCAAAAGAAATCTATTTTGAGAACATTTAACAGTTCTTTTTCTAACATCATACATATGTACATGTAGTAACCTCTTCAACAAGAGAGTACACATTCCAATATTTCAGCTGGATCGAGGATCTGCTTTGGAAGTCATCCAAGTACATCATGATCAATACTAAATGATTTGTTTACAAATGTTGACAAATAACTCAATAGTTTGAATGACAAGTACAAGCCCGGGTCAAAATTTCAAGTTCAACTTGTCTTCTATTTAGTCTCATTCAATCATTTATCTCATATCAATCTGGTTTTGCTAATGTAGGCTCTTATATTAGTGCTTTCTAATGATGGTCTCAAAGTGCTTTATAGGGGCGGAACAACGATTTCAGAAAAGAGGGGGTGCACTGTGCTAGAAACATTGAAATCTGCGGTGAATTTCAATGATTTGCTCCAAATTTTAGAATTTCACGGTCAATTTTTCAGATTTGTTGGCCAAAATGGTGTGTGTGCGCCGGGTGCTGCGCACCTTCCTTGGATTCTCGAAAGCACTTTACATTCCCCAGTAGTAGTTGTGTCATGCGATGGGTTCACATTTGTGGGTCTGGCCACAAAAATAAGACAGTCTGGCAGAACTATTTCATCTCTTAGTTCTAATCCATCAACAAAGAAAAAACAGAAACGAAAGATACAGGCATCACCCAACTAAAAACCTTTAGTTAACTTCTGCGTTGGTGTTCTTAGATAAAGTCTTAGTAACAACTTCTGAAGAGGCATCCAGAGACTTTTCATAACTCTAACATATTCCCAGTAATCTCTCTTTTTATCCATGTTTAATGTCAGAGAACCATTTACTGATATCCTGACAGGAACTCGCCAGGACTGATGACATTTCACGTCCTCTTTTCCTGAGGAAACAATCCAATTGACAATATGAGAGAAAAAATATACATCACATTATGACCAGTAAAAACAGGAAGAAAGCAATACAGCAGATTTCTTCTGCAAACATCGTCAAGCAGCTTTCAGGAGCTTTGACATGTTTGAGTGCTGCGGCCATCTTGGATTTAGCAGGCCTCCCAAATACGAGTGGTTTCATCAATGCCATGACAAAAGAAAATTTACAAAATTCCTATTGTCTCAGCAATGGGGATCCTAATGATGACAGAGGGCAGTACACAGTAATCAGGTCCTAATGGATGCCTTTTGTGTGGGAAATTGATCTGGACCTGATTGTCCCTTTCAATTCAATAGTTTTAACCACTAGTGACACCTATTGAGGTAGTGAGAAGTAGGTTCCTCATTTCTGAGGACCACGCAAGATCATCAGCAACCTCATCACCTCAAACCAATATAAAACGGTGAAAAATACCTTACACTGTTTGAAGTGTGAGGAACTTTCATACACACCATCATAACATAATATAAAACGCGTCACCGTCCATCACAAACCATATAAATAAGTCATAAAATGACCACAGAGTTGTAAACCAACCTAATAATTTGATCGTCTCCATCAGTCCTAATTGCTCAATAACGACCATATCATTATTCTGTCACTTATACTCTCAAAGGGCTTTTATGTCCAAACTTTTACTACAATTTTACGGCAATCAAATAATTTACTGGTATTACAAACTCGTCACTGAGTCACTGGGGTTGATAGTAAATGCCGAAACCTAGGAAATCGTGCAACATCGGACAAGGCAGATACCCAACACTCAGGATTCAACATGGAATGATTTTATATACATGGAATTCTGAGGCAGTCAATGCACACTGACACACGCAATGACCCATCTTTCAAATTTTTTTAGACACAACATCTGGGGCCATGTCATGAAGTCCTTTATTCAGTCCTTATATTGTATTCCTTTATACCTTATGACCCAAGTCTCACTTCAGATTTATGTGTTTTTCTGTTAAGTTCATGGGGTTAAAGAGGCCTATGAATAGATAGGCATTTTGATATGGAAGTAATAGGCCTATCAAAAGGTGACATAGTACTCTATCTGTCTGGAGAGAGGAAAGAGTGCACTGTCAAAGAGATTCGCCCACTCGATCTCATGAAGAGCAGTGCGAACAGGGGATTGAACCCGGAATTTAGATTCTGCACAGCCAAAGCTACAGAATGAGAAGGTAGCCAGATAACATGCCGCAACCACTGACAGTTAAACGGGTGGGACAGACAGCTACACCACTAGAGCCAGGAGCTACCAGGAACTGTTACTGCATCCGGTGGGGTTTGTTGTCAGAACTGATGATGCCCACACCTCCTAAACTCTAAGAACAACTTTGGCGCTGAAATGCTCTTAGCAGAAAGCATTTTCATGTTGAATTTCAGCAGCCCGAGGAGATGAAACCACACCATGTTTTCTCCCATGTGGAAGAAGGAGATAATTCAATTGTTAACACCTGCGGAGCAAGATTTCGACAACTTCAAAGCACAACCTGAAACTGGTGAACAAGTAAATAAAGAAACCTAAAGCTACGTAAAAGATAATGAGGCATATTAGATTCACACCAAGTCTTTTAAGTTGCAGGCTTTTTAGTCTCGAATCGTTCCATTTCAGCTGGAGTTTACAGAAACTTGGTCTACATCTTGACCACCAAAGACACAAATGGGGATGTTTTTTCATGGAACTGAGTGTGTATAAAGCACAATTTGTGGCTAATGCATTTAGAAGAAAGTGGCCTATCGATGATATCTGTTCGGCACGATAAGCATTTGGCTCCAACCTTGTGATAACTTAGACACCTTTATCAGTTTTCCATCTCTGGATTGGATTGGTCATGATAGGGCCACGGAGATCAACACCGCACTGCGGTGGTGTGCTCGACCTGGTTGGTATTGAGACAGCTAAAGCATAAAAAAATTCCCCGAGATTGAGCCTTGAACAGCAGAAAACAAGCTATAATTAATGAATATCAAATCGATACCATTCAATCATGAGGTGATGAAGGCCAGGTGCTAACTGAAATGAACTTGCATCTAGTTCATCTTATGACCACCAGGTGTCACCACCAGTCACTGGCAACAAAGCAGTCATCAATCATAGACAATAATATTATTTCTTTGAGTCATTTTCTTCGTGGTATTGTGTGGTTTAGGACACTGAATGTTTGGTTAACCCTCTGTCAATGATGCTTGTTGAGCAAGGAATCTCAATCTTTCATCAGGAGGTTCCCAAAAGGGAGGCAACCCCAACAAAGGTGGGACTATCTCATACAATACCCACGCCACCAACAGTCGGGACAAGATCCAAAACAGGCAGTAATAACGGAAATCGTCAAAATCAGTGATTCTGCATAAATGACTCTCAGCCGTGTTGAAACAATGGAACTGCCGATTCCAAGTCCATAGAGCCTGTTTCACATGTCGTCTCTTTTGAACGTTGTTTACCAGGGTGCACATGCACGAGGTTGTTGGACCGAGGCTGCCCCCCTCAAAAGCCTTGATTTTGTGAGGCCAGACTCAACAGGTGAACTTTTCTTACCCTTTTCCCAATTGAAAAGTGACCAATCAATGTCCTAATTGAAAACGTTATAATATTACCCAGGGTCATGTCCAAACAATTTACATTGTCCAATCAATCACATTCAGACCACCAATTTTCTGCTTAACTCTCTAATCCAAGAACAACAAACAACACATGAGCTAGAATTACTACACTTCATACAATCATAAAAAGCCAAGTCGGTTATGGGGACTTGGGTCATACTTTTTTGTTGACAGTGTGAGACAATATAATCCAACTCGTCTGGTCCTGACTGTTGACAGTGTGAGAAGGGGACAAAAACTGACAAAGAGACAAAGCAAATACAGGCTGTATGGCCAACTGAGAAATGTTTGTCAAACCACAAGAAAAATTGGAAATAGGGGAATTGAATTCAAACAAATATGTCTTGCTGGTATGCAATGTCCGGTTGGCAAATTCTGTTTCATTTACTTGGTCAATACAATAACTTTCTTCGGTTTCACATAAGTCCCTAACAATGACTATGCCAAATTACAATACTTTTGGGGAGACATTTATTCCCAGGATCACCCCTCCTTTTACACTTGGTCTCATAAGCCTGTAATGATGCCACCACACCACCTGTCACGGGATGTTCTGTGGCTTCCCCAATCCTGGCAACGCTAGCTATTGTCGACCTGCAGGCCGTACTAGCCGCTATTGGTCAATTTGTCCATTGTCACAAACACCTTCCTGTTTCTCACAGCACATGTCAAGGTAATGCAGTAATATCGGAAATATTGACCACGAGAGGTAGTCGATCATTGTGATACTGACCAACAATGGTCGGAGGCTTCGCGGCACAATGTCTTACTATTGATGTCAGAAGAGGACATGAAATAGATCTGTCATCTTACCACTTAAAAGGACACTGTATTCTTTCTCTATCCTGTGCTAAATACCCATGTTAAGGGAGACCTCTATTGACAAAGTTGTTTATTACTGCTTATCAACCACGCCCCATGAAGGGTAACTCTTGTTCCTAGGGTATATCCACGTATGTCTCGTAATCACACATTCTCCAATGCTGGGGCGAAAGGTAACTACGGTATTGGAGAATGATGCAATCACCATCGGTGACGTCGGCTGTCGACAAAAAGTTGAATGTTGACAGTTGGCTGTTGACGTCACCTCTGAGGTGAGCTTTGTTGGTTCATTCTCTGTAGTATCCTCTTTTTGTGATTGAGTGAGTCTTTCTTTTGTTTGCTAGAACAGGTTACTGCAGGCTCCTGTTTCCTCCTACACGATAAGAAATGTTCAGATTACCAATGAGGCATGTTAGAGTCGTTGAAGGAAGAAAGAACTATATGAATACTGGTTTTGCACGAGTTAACTTCTAAAGTACATGTTCCACAAACCACCAGATAAGACCGCATATTTGGAGAATATCACTCCTGGTTATTTACATAATATGCTACCAGTGTTGACAGGCAAATCATGATAAATATCATCTATGTTTTTTCATAGGCCAGAGAGCAGCAGGGTCAACTAATAAAAGTACACTCTTTTAAAAAAACTGCAGAGTTGGAAATATATTTTCTCTATCTATTTGAGTCTGGTATGTGTGTATGGGAGGATGATTTATCTTTGCCTCAGGTATGTGAAACTAGTGCTCGTAAATCAGGCGAGCTCATCATCTCAAACCCAACAACCTGCAGCCAAGCCATGTGTAATCAAACAATGCATAAAAGTCTAACAAACTATGATAAACATGAATGATAGTTAGTTAACTTATTAGTAGAATTATCACGGGAGGCAGTCACCTTTGGAACTGATGAAAGAAGCTATTTATGAGGTTTTGAGAAGCGTGAAATAGAAAACATGAGCTAGGCCTCCTCCAATGTTGTCATTGTGGAGCGATGGAACTATCAGCACCGTCACCACAGAGTTGTGGGTTCAATTTCCATCAAGCCTATTTCTTTTGGTTTGTGGTTCCCCCCCCCTGCATTTTCAGTCGGGTCAGTTTCAGAGCAACTGACAATAATGCCCGACCAAATTTTTCATCCAATTTTCTGAATATGCTCAATAAAGGCCTACATGCGGGTTTATACACTGTTGCCGAGTGCATATTGTGTACGTTCTGAACTCTTTGCACTTAGGCCTAGCCCTTTATGACTATGGTGGTCAATTGCAGTAAATCATCAGAGTAGCGTGTCAATGTCCTTTGTCGAACTTTCGTGTCTGTTTGCTTTGACAACGTGGTCAGTTAAAGTTGTTTACTGGAATTTGTTGATTTCGTGTAATTCATCTGTGTCATGTTCCTGACGTTATGAAATAATTGTAAGTTTCCTTCTGCCCTACCCTATAAATTTGGTTGGAAATAAATAATCATCGCATATGCCATACACTCTGCGTTTCTTCAAGTCGTTTCCCCGCCAGTGTTGTCCGTCACCTACGAGAGGTGCTCGGCTGTGAGGAGCAGCAAGCCAGCCAGCAGTCCGCCTAGGCCTACGTGAGACGCCTACCTAACTTCCTGTGCAGTTGCCCTTCAGGGCTAAATTGTCCCTATAGTGCAATCGTGGACATACACTGAAGCCCCAATAGGCCCGAAACCTGAATTTCCAAAAAATTTGATCGTGTACAGCGGGCATTAGCTCTGCTCCCAGTTCAGCAGTAATCTCTGAAGTTTTGGTAGAGTGGAACAATCAGTTGGAGTCGCTTTTGACACACCCCCAGGCAAACCCAAACCCAGAGAAAGCGAGGGCAACTCAACTTGACGGAGGACTCTGGTATCCTTCTGCATTCATTCCAAATAGTTCAGTAAATGTCGACCCGAATCTCTGAATTACAAAATGCCACATGACCTCCCTTCATCAGTGCAGAATGGTTGGTGCACTGGTGTTCTCTAGCACTGGATCCGCAAAAGCTATTATGTATCAAACGTTGTCAGGAGATAGCAAACTACCATCAATTACCCAAGGCGCAAGTCAGAACCATAGCAAAAAACGCCCAAAAAACCTGACATCAAAAAGTACCGCAATCAATCGGCCCATCAGACACGGCTAAAAAATGGAACAGGACATCGGCAGAAGTGCACGCAACCTGAACCGAACGAACAAAAATACACAGTGTTGCTCTTGTTGAAGCAGGAAACATAAAACTCACTACATTACACAAGTCTGACACTTTTATTGGGAACTGAGGTTATCGTTAATGGCCATTTTTGTCTAATCTGTAAAAAATGGGACCCAATTTGAATCGGTGTCAAATATATGACCTGTTAAGAGTTCTATTGACCGAACAAACGAGGTATTAAATTGACAATAAAAGATATCCAACTGAACTCATCTTGTAAGATGTCTTTGGTAAGCAATGATATCTATCTGAGAATGTCTAATCAAAGGAATCATACAGAGTTACGTTTGCTCTATTTCTTACAATAAATGATATCTTAAGTGCTCTCCATTGGCACAAAATAGTGTATCCAGTCTGCCAACAGCTGGGGTAGGCATCAACAGTCGAAGCATCTGAAAGGTCAGTACTGAATCAATGAGTTGGTTTCCTCCTGCATTCATTCCAAATAGTTCAGTAAATGTCGACCAGAAGCTCTGATTTGATGCCACAGAGGCAAAAGGATATGACCTCCCTTCATCAGTGCACACTGGTGTTCTCTAAGCACTGGATCCGCAAAAGCTATTATGTATCAAACGTTGTCAGGAGATAGCAAACTACCATCAATTACCCAAGGCGCAAGTCAGAACCATAGCAAAAAACGCCCAAAAAACCTGACATCAAAAAGTACCGCAATCAATCGGCCCATCAGACACAGCTAAAAAATGGAACAGGACATCGGCAGAAGTGCACGCAACCTGAACCGAACGAACAAAAATATGCAGTGTTGCTCTTGTTGAAGCAGGAAACATAAAACTCACTACATTACACAAGTCTGACACTTTTATTGGGAACTGAGGTTATCGTTAATGCCCATTTTTGTCTAATCTGTAAAAAATGGGACCCAATTTGAATCGGTGTCAAATATATGACCTGTTAAGAGTTCTATTGACCGAACAAACGAGGTATTAAATTGACAATAGAAGATATCCAACTGAACTCATCTTGTAAGATGTCTTTGGTAAGCAATGATATCTATCTGAGAATGTCTACTCAAAGGAATCATTCAGAGTTACGTTTGCTCTATTTCTTACAATAAATGATATCTTAAGTGCTCTCCATTGGCACAAAATAGTGTAGCCAGTCTGCCAACAGCTGGGGTAGGCATCAACAGTCGAAGCATCTGAAAGGTCAGTACTGAATCAATGAGGACCACCATTACCCACTTGATTTTTACAATTTTTTTCAACAGCGTCCAAATGGTCTGTCGGGAGTACAAGCCAAACATGGAGAAACAGCTTTGATGACAGCACTTGTGTCGTCATTTCTGTGTCCAGGTTGTGTCCAATCAGTGGCTACTCATGTTGTGTTCAGCCCTGATCTGCATTTCATAACCAAAATCTCATTTACAAAGGACATGATGGATCCTGTACGCAATATGTTAACTCCAGTAACTATCTGCCTACATTTTTTTTCCAAGTGTTTCATTCTCTGACATAATTCTTACATTGTTCCGATACCCCCAGCTCCAGTCAAGTTAGAATGGACGGAGAAGTAATATTAGATTGGGAGGACATGCTGATTAGACAGGTCCACTGATAGTGTGATTTATTGAATGGAGAGTTGTGTATGACTCAGTCAGCGACAGCAAGAGATGTACTTTATTCACAATCATATAGCTGGACAGTGCAAATCCTTCTGGAGGGGCCAACGGCACGTTTTTTAGATTTCTCGGCCCAGGCAACACCCATTCTGTGGAGGCTCGAGTGATGCAATGACGTCATTCTTTCACACGCCGTTGCTGATGTCACGGATGACGCAACAGCAATCTCAGTGACATCATGACATCAAAAGGCATAAACAGCCTTATTTTCGTTAATATCTTAATATTTCAAAATCTATTATAGGCAAATCAAAATTTGGGCTCTGTAGGGCATTTCCAAAGTCTGTCTGCATATGCACCCCAAATTTCGGGGCAATCCATTCGTCACGCTTGGAGAAAATCACAGACAAACTCTTCTCAAATTTTAGTATGATTAACTGCACATTTGGCAACTTGGCCGACGCCATTGAACATCACGATTTCCAAACAGCTTTCAGCCGTGGCTGGCTCTGCCATCATCTCAACCAGCCCCATGACAATCATGAATAAATTCAAAGCTTGAGAAAATTTACCACTAAATCAAGACTGCACATCAAGTGTAAACACACCTTGATATCGTAATTTCACAGACTTGTGAAAGATCACACCCGTAAAGAGCAATGGAACACTTCTGAAGCAGTCAGCAAACATGGTTTCACTTTTTAACCCGAGAGTAAATCAAACTTTTATCATCACAGCACAATCTGTCAAGCCCGCAAAATGAAACGCGAGGCAGAAAAATTCATCACAGGGTGAAATATTGGTTGAAATAGCACGTTTGAGTGTCATCAATGTAATCCAAGTAAGTGCAGTAATAAATGGGGTATTCTTCCTGTAAAAGAGAATATTCCACTTACATGAAGAGTGGTGAACTTGACTGAAGTGTGCGTAGGTCTGTGAGAGGGTTTTCACAGTGTAGACAGGTTTATTCGTTGATTTATGCTGAGGAAAAGGATGATGATAGCTCAGATGCAAGAGTGTATATGTATGAAATGTACATCGCCACGCACTGAACATATCTCACACAAAAATATCTCCTTCAGGAAAAACCTCTATCAGGGAGACACCTCCCAAATAAGGACACTAAAATTCTGCCCCAAATGGTCTTTTCAACTCATTTCACCCATGTAATCAGGACACCTCTTATTACTTAACTCTTATTATTTAACTGAGGACACTAAAATTCTGTCCCAATAAATCACTTCTATTCACCTTGACCTCATCAGGACACATCTCAACTCAGGACAGCATTGTCAGTATGAGTAGTGTCCTCAATAGAGAGGTTCCACTGTTCTTCCATCCATATCTGGCGCAAGACGCCATCGAAACTTCAGTTCCTTGATGTCCCAGACAGCACTCCAGCACCGCTCCTCATCTGAATGGCTCTCTGAACCAACCAGACACATCATCCTCGCCAAAGCCGTAAATTTCTTCCAAATGCATTTGTACTCCTCGTTAAGCCTTGGTACCCCAAATGGGATTTGTAACGAGACACAACGGGATGATCTACTCAGTGTATTTAATCTGTAGAAAGAGGGAGCATCATTGTGGCACTGCAGATCAACTCCGCTTTCAATAGAATACAACTCGGTGGTGACAAGGGCAGACATTTTCAACTTCTCTGCACTTCAGTCGAATACCTCACTTTGTGGCCACTTCTGCCAGAGGACACTTCTCTAATGAAGACACTAGGTTCAGTCCCAAATTGATCATTTCTATTCATTTTGACCTCTGTTATCAGGACATCTTGTAAAGAAGGACAGCGTATTGAATACAGACTCTGCAAGTCAGCCCAACATACGCTGCTTGCCATCAGCTTTATCAGTCCGAGGGCAGCTGGGCCCCAGATCAACCACTGTCCTCGGACTATGGTGGATCCGGTGCCCAACTGTCCTTGGACTGTCTGTCCCTGAACCACCACTTCCGAAGGGGGGTGGGGGGTGGGGTGGAACCATAGAGATGGATGATAGAATTTTATGGATGGGTAAGAGGGNCTGACGGGAACACGCAGCCGAGATATGTTGACGTTCTTCTTATGTTAGTGATGAGGCTATGAATCATGGGATACCAAACGATTTGGCAGGTGAACTTTAAGAGGATCGGGAAGGATTGAGAAGGTGGTAGATAACGGTAAATAGATAGGTCCCTTGTTGCGGTGTCAAGATATTGGCTTCTCTTTCACTGCACTTTTACTACTGTATGCACTACTCATGTGCATCACCACATGTTCTTCTTAGGGTGAAATGTTTATGCCTGTTTCTAATACCGAGTGTCCAGGCAAATGGAATGTACATGTTCATGTACACAACCAAGTGCATGTTCCTAAACTTACAAGGGACGAGCACATGTAGATGTGGAGTTACAATCTAGATGAGAGATGCTTGCCGGTGATTCCATGAGAACCAGCTGGTGGAGAGATAGGCCTTCTGATGGATGGAATAGAACTTCGATGTGGTGACAGACTAATATGAGTCAACGCCTTCACACCCGATTGAGAGAAGCGTTTATGTACGGCAATCAGACCTGAGGCGATGTGTTGAATTGCAAAGTTTTGGCAAGAATAAGTTGATTCATTGCCCAAATACCTCAGGCCTCCATATGAGATTCAGACCAACTTGACTGGTCACATGATTTGACAATGCCAAGGTTTTGTCGGTTTTTGTCAGTTGCAGAGAATGGTGATGAGTCCGAAAACCAGGGTGCGCCCTGGATGTGATTTGAAGACTATAATACAAGAGGAATGGCCACTTGAGGGGGTACCAGCAACCACCAGTATAAAACCTACAGGCAATATTGGGCCATGAGTCATCAAATGCAGGAGGAAACTGGTGCACAACAAAACTGGCATCGAAAGAACATCCCGTCTCCATCGCATGTGGAAACTGATCTGAATCAACTCGACAAGTGCTGTTATCGCCATTGAGCCCATTCTGATGGCACAGAAGTTTATTCAAAGCACATTCAGGTGATGATTTTTACGATTTTGTGCACGTACACAAACCCAGCGGGAATTCAAAGCAACAGCTTTGAGAAGAGAACAAACAAGACCCATGGCACTAAACTCGCTGCCACAGACGAACAGTCGGAACGATTTTCATAAAATATTACTTTGTCAAAATGATTAATGAGAACGTTGGGTGCAACCGCCATTAATCACGATTAATGATGATCGCGGAGAAAAATACGGCCATTTTGTTAAATTTCTCTCATGTGAGTGGTGATAGATATCCAAGCACATTAAAATCAACCCTTAACCCCACCGTTTACTGACTGTGGTTGACACGGTGACAGATGGCTTTCTGTTGGTTGGGAAGATCGGGTCAGAACTGGGGGCCAGTAGGTGTGACACAACAGTACAAGCGTAGGACTATCATGGTGCAGTGGAGACGTCAGTAACATCACAACTGACATTGCGGGTTCAATATTCTCTCAAACCTACTCCTCACACAGCAGATTTTCTCTCTCTGGTTTCCTCCTGCACTGTGAAGCTTGTCAGAGTGGTGCAGTGCAGACATCAATAACACTGACATTGTGGGTTCAAAATCCAGTCAGGCCTTTTCTTCTCGCAGCAACTTTTCTCCTAGGTCTCTGGTTTCCTCCTACATTGTGAAGCTTGTCAGAGTGGTGCAGTGCAGACATCAGTAACATCATGACTGATATCGAGGACGTTCAATATCCACTTGAACCTGCTCCTCACATCACATGACTGACATTGTGGATTCAATACTCTTTCCAATCTCTTCCTTTCACAGCAGCTTTCCTCCCGTCTCCGAGTACCTCTGCATGAACATCAGTCAGTCCTTTTGGTCTGTACCTCTCTTCCTTGTCCCATGCATGAAAGAACCAAATTGACTGTGAATAAACGGCTCAAGGTCTGTGTCCAGCTGAACACGGAAAGATTAATGGAGAGAATCACTGACATCCACAGCATTAATTACCAAAGGCTATATCAGATAAATTTTAATAACCAATGATTAATTAGCATGTCAAGAATTAGCTGATACACATAATTACTTATCATTATAAACCTATTAGGCTTTGATAACAATAAACAGACAACTAACTGGTTTTAAATGAAAAAGAATGGGTGGAAAGGATCGAGAGACTTCCGCATCTCATATTTCAAGGACATTGCTGTACCTCCCCCAGTAAACGGTGGGAGAATGTCTGACTGAAGTGACAGCTTTACTCTAACTTGCAGTGTGCTGTGTTGTACAGGATGGGGCCATTATTTCAATCGATCGTGTCCCCACAAATCATGAGGGAAACCGTTCACCACTGGATGGCAGAAGGGCATATTCCTTCTTTTTGCAAAAATGCCTTGCTTGTTTTCACTGTCAAATATCAATGCTGAGAATTGGCACTGAAGTCTGACTGGGCCACAAGAGACTGGGGCCCCAGGCCAGGACAGATTCTCTTAATCCAAGGTCAAGATAGCCCAAGACAAAGCCTTTGTTATATGTACTGCAGTGTTCTCCTACAGCCAGCATGCACGAGGCACTACTTCTTAACTTACTGACCAATCAGGAGCTTTGCAGCATTGACAAGCCAAGAATCGAACTATTCCTACTCTGCATGATTAGGAAAGACAAAGCAACCTCTCTTTAACAGACCTCAGGAACTGAAGGGTTAATGTACCCAGTCAAGAAAGGATATTGTGAAGATGGCTCACAGTTTAATTCGACCAACATGATGAGGCTGAGGTTCAACACCAGCTTTATGTTTGTCAGTCATTTATGGGGATACTGATGCCAGCGGAGTCTGCGGGGACTTGGCAAGGATTAGCCGCTATGGCTGCATCAATGCAATTAACACTTTGTTGTCGAATGCATTGTTTCCAAGTTACACATCTTATTGTCTTAGGCCATGGATGCAAGCAAGCTCCTTCGCTTTTGTTCGTTAAGGGGCACTCTATTCCTTCCCTAAACTTACCCGTGTTAAGGGAGACCTCTATTGACAATGTTATTAAACTATGCTTATCAACCTTGCCCCATGTACAGTAACTCTTGTTCCTAGGGTATCCACGTATGCATTGTATTGTAATCATACATTCTCCAACACTGGGCGAAAGGCAAAACTACGGTATTGGAGAATGACGCAATCATCCGGTAGCACCAGCTGTGACAAAAAGTCACAATATCGTGCCCCTTAAAGTCAGGTTTCTTACTCACCGATGTGAGTAAGGGTCTTCGCTTTTGACCGTCAACACTATATTGTGGTTGAAGTGGAAGCAAAGTGTGTTGGTCAGCAGCATCAATGGGAGTTGTTCCACTGGTTATCACCCACAATGGACAAAGACTCCACCAGCGTCTTTACATTGAAGTGTAAAAGCCAGAGGCAACAGTGGTCCAGACCAGGACAAACACACCATCACAAACCAAGGGTGCCACTATCATTGTTTTCTTGGCAATTCCAAGGTCATTCACTGCCAACCATTAATCACTCGATTGCCACGGTTTAATGTGTCCCATCATTTGCATATTATACACAGTATCACTTTGATCTGTTGTTCTCTGGGGAGATTTTCCCCCACCTCCTGGCAGGACAGGTGCCTAACAGGCCGAGATGGTGGGTTTTACTGGATTATCATCCCTGGTCCCTCTTTGTCCCATCAACAAATCTGAACTAATTCTGTTGTTCTCTTTTATCTAATGAAGGTGCTTTGATCAAAATGAGACACGTTTCTTTGTAAATTCTTGGAAATAAAGTGTATGTGGCTGACACCATGTCAGCCTCAGGATGCTGGTCAATGGACCAGCATCTGCCGCACATCCTCCCACAGCACGGCTTAGGTCTCCTTCCTCTTCATACACTCGCACACAAAGTGTGAGTGGATGAAGAGGAGCAAGGTAATAACCCCTGCTGTGGGAGGATACTGCTTCGAGACCCAGGGGCATCAGAAATGGTCCAATGTCAAAATCAATGTTTACTGGAGATTCTATCAGCACAAACTGACATGTTCTGGTTGTCGATTTCTCTTTGATAACTTATGGTGAAACCTCTGTTAGCGGACACCTCTGCCAGGAGGACACCTCTCTTTTGAGGACATCAAAGTTCAGTTCCAAACAGGTCATTTCTATTCATTTTGACCTCTGTAATCAGGACACCTCTCAATTAAGGACAACACTGGTCAGTGCCAAAGGTGTCCTTAATAGAGAGGTTCCACTGTAGTTGGTAATGCAGGATTCCTCAGATATTCCAGTTTATGTTATACTCCTCTACAGCCTGTAGACTTATAACCCTTTCACTGCCAAAGGCAGATATGTTGAAATCTTATAGCGACCCTGACACATAGGTATCGTGCTCACTGAGAGCTTTCCAATGAACACCAATGACACAGATTACTTCAGTGCCCTTCAAGCTTTCTCCAATTTTAACAAAATTGTCTTTAGTAAGCACTAAGCCATGAAAGGGTTAATGATAATTGTCCTGATTCATGTTGAACATTACTCACTCCACTGGTCTCCCGCGCGTATAGGGGCTTACGGAAAAAAAACGTCACCAGGGGTTAGATATCAAACGTACCGGAAAGCTCCACCCAGCGAGGTTTAGGCTAAAGTGTGTTTTACCTGCATCCTGTACAGAAGATGAACATCGTCCATCCGATGACACCGACAACTGAGATTAAAGAGTGCTGATCCATGCGGCCATTGTTCATGGATTTTTTCTGGCGTGTTTTCATCCTGAACACAAATGGAGCGAATTTCAGCTTGAAGTTCATTGCAATTGATCATACACTAATGTGCACTCATTCGTACAAATGTACAAGGGATGTCGGTCTACTTGATATGGAAACAATGTTGTTTCATTCCATGTCAACTTGGCCGGGCCAACACACTCATCACACTGTACAAAAGTACAGTACACCAACTGAGCCAGAAATGTAGGATTAGTTGTAGTAAAGTGTAATACATCTTGTTAGTGATGAGGCTATGAATCATGGGATACCAAACGATTTGGCAGGTGAACTTTAAGAGGATCGGGAAGGATTGAGAAGGTGGTAGATAAGGTTAGATATAGATAGGTCCCTTGTTTCGGTGTCAAGATATTGGCTTCTCTTTCACTGCACTTTAACTACTGTAATGCACTAACTCATGTACATCACGACATGTTCTTCTTAGGATGAACTGTTTATGCCTGTTTCTAATACCGAGTGTCCAGGCAAATGGAATGTACATGTTCATGTACACAACCAAGTGCATGTTCCTAAACTTACAAGAGGCAAGCACATGTAGATGTGGAGTTACAATCTAGATGAGAGATGCTTGCCGGTGATTCCATGAGAACCAGCTGGTGGAGAGATAGGCCTTGTGATGGATGGAAGAGAACTTTGACGCGTGGTGACAGACTTATATGAGTCAATGCCTTCACAGCCAATTGAGGGAAGCGTTGATGTACGGCAATCAGACCTGAGGCGATGTGTTGAATTGCAAAGTTTGGCAAGAATTAAGTTGATTCATTGCCCAAATATCTCAGGCCTCCATATGAGATTCAGACCAACTTGACTGGTCACATGATTTGACATGCCAAGGTTTTGTCGGTTTTTGTCAGTCGCAGAGAATGGTGATGAGTCCGAAAACCAGGGTGCGCCCTGGATGTGATTTGAAGACTGTAATACAAGAGGAATGGCCACTTGAGGGGTACCAGCAACCACCAGTATAAAACCTACAGGCAATATTGGGCCATGAGTCATCAAATGCAGGAGGAAACTGGTGCACAACAAAACTGGCATCGAAAGAACATCCCGTCTCCATCGCATGTGGAAACTGATCTGAATCAACTCGACAAGTGCTGTTATCGCCATTGAGCCCATTCTGATGGCACAGAAGTTTATTCAAAGCACATTCAGGTGATGATTTTTACGATTTTGTGCACGTACACAAACCCAGCGGGAATTCAAAGCAACAGCTTTGAGAAGAGAACAAACAAGACCCATGGCACTAACTCACTGCCACAGACGAACAGTCGGAACGATTTTCATAAAATATTACTTTGTCAAAATGATTAATGAGAACGTTGGGTGCAACCGCCATTAATCACGATTAATGATGATCGCGGAGAAAAATACGGCCATTTTGTTAAATTTCTCTCATGTGAGTGGATAGATATCCAAGCACATTAAAATCAACCCTTAACCCCACCGTTTACTGACTGTGGTTGACACGGTGACAGATGGCTTTCTGTTGGTTGGGGAAGATCGGGTCAGAACTGGGGGCCAGTAGGTGTGACACAACAGTACAAGCGTAGGACTATCATGGTGCAGTGGCGACGTCAGTAACATCACAACTGACACTGAGGGTTCAATATTCTCTCAAACCTGCTCCTCACACAGCAGATTTTCTCTCTCTCTGGTTTCCTCCTGCACTGTGAAGCTTGTCAGAGTGGTGCAGTGCAGACATCAATAACACTGACATTGTGGGTTCAAAATCCAGTCAGGCCTTTTCTTCTCACAGCAACTTTTCTCCTAGGTCTCTGGTTTCCTCCTGCATTGTGAAGCTTGTCAGAGTGGTGCAGTGCAGACATCAGTAACATCATGACTGATATCGAGGACGTTCAATATCCACTTGAACCTGCTCCTCACATCACATCACATTACATGACTGACATTGTGGATTCAATACCCTTTCCAATCTCTTCCTTTCACAGCAGCTTTCCTCCCGTCTCTGAGTTACCTTTGCATGAACATCAGTCAGTCCTTTTGGTCTGTACCTCTATTCCTTGTCCAATGTATAAAAGAACCAAATTGACTGTGAATAAACGGCTCAAGGTCTGTGTCCAGCTGAACACGGAAAGATTAATGGAGAGAATCACTGACATCCACAGCATTAATTACTGAAGGCTATATCAGATAAATTTTAATAACGAATGATTAATTAGCATGTCAAGAATTAGCTGATACACATAATTACTTATCATTATAAACCTATTAGGCTTTGATAACAATAAACAGACAACTAACTGGTTTTAAATGAAAAAGAATGGGTGGAAAGGATCGAGAGACTTCCGCATCTCATATTTCAAGGACATTACTGTACCTCCCCCAGTAAACGGTGGGAGAATGTTTGACTGAAGTGACAGCTTTACTCTAACTTGCAGTGTGCTGTGTTGTACAAGATGGGGCCATTATTTCAATTGGTCGTGTCCCCACAAATCATGAGGGAAATCGTTCACCACTGGATGGCAGAAGTGTATATTTCTTTTTTTGCAAAAATGCCTTGGTTTCAGTGTCAAATATCAATGCTTAGAATTGACACTGAAGTCTGACTGGGCCATAAGAGGCTGGGGCCCTAGGCCAGGACAGCTCCTCCGTAATCCAAGGTCAAGATAGCCCAAGACAAAGCCTTTGTTATACCTACTGCAGTTTTCTCCTGCAGCCAGCATGCACGGTGACGATGCACTACTGCATAACTTTTACTGACCAATCAGGAGGTTTGCAGCATTGAAGAGCCAAGAATCTAACTATTCCTGCTCTGCATGATTAGGAAAGACAAAGCAGCCTCTCTTTAACAGACCTCAGGAATTGAAGGGTTAATGTACCCAGTCAAGAAAGGATATTGTGAAGATGGCTCACAGTTTAACTCGACCAACATGATGAGGCTGAGGTTCAACACCAGCTTTATGTTTGTCAGTCATTTATGGGGATACTGATGCCAGCGGAGTCTGCGGGGACTTGGCAAGGATTAGCTGCTGTGGCTGCATCAATGCAATTAACACTTTGTTGTCGAATGCATTGTTTCCAAGTTACACATCTTATTGTCTTAGGCCATGGATGCGAGCAAGCTCCTTCGCTTTTGTTCGTTAAGGGGCACTCTATTCCTTCCCTAAACTTACCCGTGTTAAGGGAGACCTCTATTGACAATGTTATTAAACTATGCTTATCAACCTCGCCCCATGTACAGTAACTCTTGTTCCTAGGGTATCCACGTATGCATTGTATTGTAATCATACATTCTCCAACACTGGGCGAAAGGCAAAACTACGGTATTGAAAAATGACGCAATCATCCGGTAGCACCAGCTGTGACAAAAAGTCACAATATCGTGCCCCTTTAAGTCAGGTTTCTTACTCACCGATGTGAGTAAGGGTCTTTGCTTTTGACCGTCAACACTATATTGTGGTTGAAGTGGAAGCAAAGTGTGTTGGTCAGCAGCATCAATGGGAGTTGTTCCACTGGTTATCACCAACAATGGACAAAGACTCCACCAGTGTCTTTACATTGAAGTGTAAAAGCCAGAGGCAACAGTGGTCCAGAGCAGGACAAACACACCATCACAAACCAAGGGTGCCACTATCATTGTTTTCTTGGCAATTCCAAGGTCATTCACTGCCAACCATTAATCACTCGATTTAATGTGTCCCATCATTTGCATATTATACACAGTATCACTTTGATCTGTTGTTCTCTGGGGAGATTTTCCCCCACCTCCTGGCAGGACAGGTGCCTAACAGGCCGAGGTGGTGGGTTTTACTGGATTATCATCCCTGGTCCCTCTTTGTCCCATCAACAAATCTGAACTAATTCTGTTGTTCTCTTTTATCTAATGAAGGTGCTTTGATCAAAATGAGACACGTTTCTTTGTAAATTCTTGGAAATAAAGTGTATGTGGCTGACACCATGTCAGCCTCAGGATGCTGGTCAATGGACCAGCATCTGCCGCACATCCTCCCACAGCACGGCTTAGGTCTCCTTCCTCTTCATACACTCGCACACAAAGTGTGAGTGGATGAAGAGGAGCAAGGTAATAACCCCTGCTGTGGGAGGATACTGCTTCGAGACCCAGGGGCATCAGAAATGGTCCAATGTCAAAATCAATATACTGGAGATTCTATCAGCACAAACTGACATGTTCTGGTTGTCGATTTCTCTTTGATAACTTATGGTGAAACCTCTGTTAGCGGACACCTCTGCCAGGAGGACACCTCTCTTTTGAGGACATCAAAGTTCAGTTCCAAACAGGTCATTTCTATTCATTTTGACCTCTGTAATCAGGACACCTCTCAATTAAGGACAACACTGGTCAGTGCCAAAGGTGTCCTTAATAGAGAGGTTCCACTGTAGTTGGTAATGCAGGATTCCTCAGATATTCCAGTTTATGTTATACTCCTCTACAGCCTGTAGACTTATAACCCTTTCACTGCCAAAGGCAGATATGTTGAAATCTTATAGCGACCCTGACACATAGGTATCGTGCTCACTGAGAGCTTTCCAATGAACACCAATGACACAGATTACTTCAGTGCCCTTCAAGCTTTCTCCAATTTTAACAAAATTTTGTCTTTAGTAAGCACTAAGCCATGAAAGGGTTAATGATAATTGTCCTGATTCATGTTGAACATTACTCACTCCACTGGTCTCCCGCGCGTAGAGGGGCTTACGAAAAAAAAACGTCACCAGGGGTTAGATATCAAACATACCGGAAAGCTCCACCCAGCGAGGTTTAGGCTAAAGTGTGTTTTACCTGCATCCTGTACAGAAGATGAACATCGTCCATCCGATGACACCGACAACTGAGATTAAAGAGTGCTGATCCATGCGGCCATTGTTCACGGATTTTTTCTGGCGTGTTTTCATCCTGAACACAAATGGAGCAAATTTCAGCTTGAAGTTCATTGCAATTGATCATACACAGATGTGCACTCATTTGTACAAATGTACAGGGGATGTCTGTCTACTTGATATGGAAACAATGTGGTTTCACTCCATGTCAACTTTGCCGGGCCAACACACTCATCACACTGTACAAAAGTACAGTACACCAACTGAGCCAGAAATGTAGGATTAGTTGTAGTAAAGTGCAATACATGTAAAAGATGCTGTCTACTTCGAGTGGTAGCTTAAGATACGGTAGTTTTCGTGCTATGACTGAGTGATGTACTAATCGATCCGATAACAAAGAAACACTGGCCATCAGATCGCCTCTCTCTGGGTAGTGGACATATCGGCCTACATAGCAAGGTATTGATTGGCGGAGGGGTGGATGACAAATGGATCAGAGTGCAGGACGCCCGACTTAAATCTTAGAGCAGGGGGTATGGACCGTTGGATTATGATAAACTGGTAGCATAAAAGCCTGATGACCGCAATGGATCATGGGTGGCCATTCTATCGATCGATCATTGCAAGGCTGCCAGAGAGGTCCAGTGAAGCATCTAGAGTCTCTGTACCTATGAGGCTTTGGTTCAACAACCAGCCTGCACAATGGGGAACTTTCCTACCGTCAGAGGCCACTACGAGTTAGCGGTCCATGAACGTCATGAAATTTGACGTCACAGGGCAGAAATGCCTGCCACAACGTCGTCCATAATGACGTGAGCGTCGTGGCTCACGCACTTGACGTCAAATTTCATGAATTTTGTGACGTACTTGGACCGCTAGCAGGCGGCCTCTAACGGCAGGAAAGTTCCCCATTCTTTTCGAAACAGACATCCAAAATCTTCTTGGGGTCGCATGTCAGATGCCAGTCTGACTGAGTCGAAGCCTAGTGTAGATGGCAGCACCAATGGTAAGCCAGATACAGGAGCTGTCAGTCATTGACCAATAGGTGTTACTAGGGCCAAATTCAATGCCTAGAGGACCAGTTCCTGCTTGATTGAGCACCAGTCAAAGAATTGTCTTTTGTATTGGTCCGCTAGAAATTTGCTGCCATCTTTTGGCAATAATTGTGGCTGACTGCTCCTATTGGTAACCGCAACTCTCTTGACAGGCTGGTTTCCACTGGGGGTTAAACATTTTTAAATGCTGAAATTCACATCAACTGCTGTAACCTCATTTGTGTCCCCAGAATTTTATTATCAGAACACTACACCTTGTACTACATGCACAGTAATTGTCCCAGCTATTGTTTGGGTAGAAATTTCAAATAATAAGTCATTGACACCCAGGTTCCATTTAATCATTAGAGAATGATTACATGCATTATCGGGTTTCATGCTATTTAAAAAGTTCTCATTGTTTGTATACCGGCATAGAAATTGTTGTAAAAGTCTGGAACAACACATCAGAAAGTCTATATCATTGTTAGAAAGTCGGTAGACATTGTTCCTCCTGATTGATGTTTTTAAAACACACTAGATCGATTTTTACTCACTTCACTCTGATGTCACCAAATATTTTTTTAATCAAATCTTGTTTGATTTGGCAAAGCCATTGAAATTTGCCATTTCATTGGTTAGGAGTAAAAACGGTTGTTTATTCTTCATCCTTTGAACATTTCGATGGAAAATAACGATGACTAATTTTTCCTTTGATGTTGTAATGTATACGACAGCTGAAAATTAGGGAATTTTTATAATTAGTCATAAAATCAAACCATCAGAAATATGTCTCAAACACGAACATGTTCACAGTCATGAACCCTGAATGATGTCGCGTGTGCCCTCTCATCAACTATCAGTATTAATTCGCATTAATTCAATTTATTCCTCAATATATAATAGAATCATGATATTCAATTATGACTTCAGATGGAGGCATCTTGGCCATAAAATCCTACAAATCCTACGAGATTTAGAACTGCAGAGCATAGAAAGTACATGTCAGCTTAGGGTGAAATGAAACCATTCAGAATGGCCAATAAGGGTGATAATGTGATGTGTATTGAACACCACACGTTGACAACAACAGGGAGTCTTTAACAGTCTCTGTGATGTTAGTGGAAGATTATGCAACAAACGTCAAGGATTTCTTCACCAGACTCAGGTGAATACAGTGGCGCCACCAAATAGGCTGTGTGGTAGCCTATCATCTTCTGCAGGTGCAGTGGAATGTCTGAAATGACACCTCCTGGACTGCCAGGTACTGTCCCCAATGAGAGGTGTCCTACTAACAGAGGTGCCCATTAAGTGATGTTCTCTGTACTTTGAAAGTGCCTTTTGGTCATTGTATTTCTGTTGACCATTACCGTGCCATGGTCTTTTCAGAGCCTGAATCTCCAGGTTTGTTCACACAGTTCAGCTTTAAGTTGGACTGCAATAGGAGCTGTCTGTGAGCTGACCAATAGGTGTCACTACAGCAATGCATTTAGCAGACCCATTCATTCTTCATCAAGCACCAATCATATTTTCCTTTGTATTGGTCAGCTAGAACTTTGCTGCCATCTTTTGGCAATACGCATGGCTGACTGCTCCTATTGCAGTTCAGCTTTAAGCTGGACAACTGAAACAATGGAACATGGTCCTCCAAAAGCAACAGCACTTATGATCTGTCGTTTTTCCTGTTACACCAGAAGAAAACGGGTATAATTCATATGGCAGCTAAAAGATGATCTACAGTAATCAACTCATAAAATCATTGGCAGGCAAAAGCAATATTTTGGTACATAAACTGGGCATAAAATCAATGAAAGTAAACTGTAATTAGTTATCTATGATTGGTTTATAGGCATATAAACATGAGGGAAGTGTGTGGTTGATTTATGACTCCTTCTCATAAAAGTTCCCATACACAAAGCCTCCATTCCACCAACAGTTGTGGCATTCTTTCAGTGCATTCTGTACATGGAAATGCCAAAGTGTTGCAAGCCAATTTGTCATGAACTTAGGGTGGAATGGAATAAGCAGGCATGGGACATGGATAGTGACTGAGGCAGTGGGACAAGAACTACAGCCTGACCAAGACATGGAAGATCGCTTTACATCATGACAGGTCTCAAGTTTATGTGCAGGTAAATTATAGAGGGCATCGCCAAGACTGAAGAATATGAATGATTAGATAGATGAAGGAAATGGCCGAGTGTGCATTTTGTAGCATGATGAGAAATGAGGAATTGAAGGGAATGTTCGGCTGTGACCTCCTCAAAAGGCAGACGATCTGGGCCAATATTCACAGAACCTTGCTAGTTTATCCGGTAGTTAGTTGCTAGCTGGGTGCATTGGCCTGAACAAAATGGGCACTTTAGCAAGTAACTGAGCCTAGCTAGCACACTCAGTTTCATGAATATATGCCCTGGTCTCGATGGCAAACAGGCCTACTCCTGTCTTCATGGTGAACACTTGCTGAACTGCCTGTCGGCTTCAACAATCTTGATGAAAAGAAAGTAACGCAACAATGAAATAAATAGGTTGGAAAGCCCAAGACCAAAACAGAATATTTTGGCATATTTTTAAAAACTCATTTTGATGCTGCTGATGAAGAGGATCACTTTCTGAAATCCTCTAACCATGGAGGGTCTCTAATAGGGTAATAGGTCACCAGCCACCAGATAACACATTGTCCATACTTCCATTAGAATAATGAAGCAATCCAGCTAATCTGGGCCATTAATCACTGTACCCTGGCAGCAGCCCATATGGCGGCACTAGAGAATGACCCTGGTGAGTTTGGCATTCCATGGGTAAGACCTTGCCCTAATCCTCATGATGGGAAAGCAGTTTTCGTTGGTCGGTCAGAGTGGCACATTGGTAATGGCAACATCAGCACAGGTCACCTCTGAGGTTCCAGGTTTGTCCCCGGTGACCCGGTCTTAAATTCATGTGATTTGAGGAGCCTTGATAGCATAGTGTTATCAAGTCCGCTTAGCAAAGGCAGGTCCCGGGTTCGAATCCAGCCCGGGCCATATGGGATTAATCATCCCTGGCTCTTCACGTCCGTTGCATGGGACAGTAAGCCGTGGTGCCTTGTCCCTTGTGCCTTTGCAAGGGCAAGTAAGCCATCCAAAGGAGTAACATGAGTAGCTTGAGATGGCCTCTTCCGAACTTAGCAGGGCCAATAATACTGTGGTTTCAGCCCTAACGGAAAAATCACATACAAAGTTAAGTTAGAGGTCTAAGTAAGAGGGCTACTTATTTCCAACCCTCACTGTGACAGTTCAGAGTAGGGTACAGCTGTTTGCCTGGGGCCACGGGGTAACACAGCAAACAGTCTTATTCCTGGAAGAACTGAGGGGAAAACCATTAAAGCTGGACCCAACGGAGTGGTCATTGTCCTCCTGGGGCTCCATCTCATCCTGGCGTCAGATCTTTGTTAACGTGCCCTTTGTTTTGACCCTGATGATGGGGGTTGGGGAAAATTACCACAATATTCATATAAATCACACATATGGCTCATCCTCGTGATAAGCAGACAGCAATAAAACTGGTAAAGTCTTCACCCGTTGATCTCCGAAGCCATATAATGACATTTATAATTCTAGGAAATTCGTTGATTTCAATGGGTGTAGAATGGCCAATAAGGGTGATAATGTGATGTGTATTGAACACCACACGTTGACAACAACAGGGAGTCTTTAACAGTCTCTGTGATGTTAGTGTATGTCAAGGATTTCTTCACCAGACTCAGGTGAATACAGTGGCGCCACCAAATAGGCTGACTGCTCCTACTGCAGTTCAGCTTTAAGCTGGACAACTGGAACAATGGAACATGGTCCTCCAAAAGTAACAGCACTTAGGATCTGTCGTTTTTTCTGTTACACCAAAAGAAAACGGGTCTAATTCATATGGCAGCTAAAAGATGATCTACAGTAATCAACTCATAAAATCATTGGCGGGCAAAAGCAATATTTTGGTACATAAACTGGGCATAAAATCAATGAAAGTAAACTGTAATTAGTTATCTATGATTGGTTTATAGGCATATAAACATGAGGGAAGTGTGTGGTTGATTTATGACTCCTTCTCATAAAAGTTCCCATACATAAAGCCCCCATTCCACCAACAGTTGTGGCATTCTTTCAGTGCATTCTGTACATGGGAATGCCAAAGTGTTGCAAGCCAATTTGTCATGAACTTAGGGTGGAATGGAATAAGCAGGGCATGGGACATGGAAAGTGAGGCAGTGAGACAAGATCTACAGCCTGACCAAGACATGGAAGATCGCTTTACGTTATGACAGGTCTCAAGTTAGTTTATGTGCAGGTAAATCATAGAGGGCATCGCCCAAGAATGAAGAATACAAATCATGGATGATTAGATAGATGAAGCTTGGAGGAATTATGAAGGAAATGGCCGAGTGTGCATTTTGTAGCATAGGATGAGAAATGAGAAACTGAAGGGAATGTTCGGCTGTGACCTGAAAAGGCAGATATTTTGGTCTCCATCATGGGAACACTTGGGTCTTCAGGATCAACACTTGCCACACTCCCTAAGCCAGCCAATATGAGAAATGAGGAATTGAATGGAATTCGGCTGTGACCGCCTCAAAAGGCAGACGATTTGGTCTCTATCATAAACAGCCCTTCTCCTGCATCGTGATGAACACTTCATTGAACTGCCTGAAGCCAGCCACAAGTTGGCTTCAACAGTCTTGATGAAAAGAAAGTAATCAACAATGAAATAAACAGGATGGAAAGCTGAAGACCAAAGACAATATTTCTGCAACTGTCAAATCATTTTGATGCTGCTGATGAAGAGGATCACATTCTCAAATCCTCTAAACCACGGAGGGTCTCTAATAGGGTAATAGGTCACCAGCCACCAGATAACACATTGTCCATACTTCCATTAGAATAATGAAGCAATCCAGCTAATCTGGGCCATTAATCACTGTACCCTGGCAGCAGCCCATATGGCGACACTAGAGAATGACCCTGGTGAGTTTGGCATTCCATGGGTAAGACCTTGCCCTAATCCTCATGATGGGAAAGCAGTTTTTCGTTGGTCGGTCAGAGTGGCACAATGGTAATGGCAACATCAGCACAGGTCACCTCTGAGGTTCCAGGTTTGTCCCCGGTGACCCGGTCTTGAATTCATGTGATTTGAGGAGCCTTGATAGCATAGTGTTATCAAGTCCGCTTAGCAAAGGCAGGTCCCGGGTTCGAATTCAGCCCGGGCCATATGGGATTAATCATCACTTCCATCGCATGGGACAGAAGCCCTGGTGCCTTGTCCCTTGTGCCTTTGCAAGGGCAAGTAAAAGAAGCCATCCAAGTGAGGAACATGAGTAGCTTGAGATGGCCTCTTCCATACTTACCAGGGCCAATACATGCCATGGCCTCGGCCCTAACAGAAAAATCACATACAAAGTTAAGTTAGAGGTCAAAGTAAGAGGGCTACTTATTTCCAACCCTCACTGTGACAGTTCAGAGTAGGGTACAGCTGTTTGCCTGGGGCCACGGGGTAACACAGCAAACAGCCTTATTCCTGGAAGAACTGAGGGGAAAACCATTAAAGCTGGACCCAACGGAGTGGTCATTGTCCTCCTGGGGCTCCATCTCATCCTGGCGTCAGATCTTTGTTAACTTGCCCTTTGTTTTGACCCTGATGATGGGGGTTTGGGAAAATTACCACAATATTCATATAAATCACACATATGGCTCATCCTCGTGATAAGCAGATAGCAATAAAACTGGTAAAGTCTTCACCCGTTGATCTCCGAAGCCATATAATGACATTTATAATTCTAGGAAATTCGTTGATTTCAATGGGTGCCTGTACATGATATAGTGCAGTCGATTTCCATTTTGACTTTCTCAGAAATCCTTTGTCTTGGGTTGCCAGGGACGTGCTTTCTACCCCCTCTCCATGTTTCACAATAGCTGCATCAAAACCTCGACCAATACTGCTATAGTTGTGTAAGCACACTTCATATCTTGAAATATCTCTCCACCCTCTCAGATGCACTTTCCCCACATCTGACACTACAATAACTTGGCTTGAAGAAGGGAAATGACCTTTTGGAGGAAAAAATTGTTTTGTCCCTAAATGCCCCCCCCCCCACTAGCTACGCCCCTGCTACAGACATGACAGCTTACAGCCAACTGCTATCCAACCACATACATGTATAACCACTGAAATGCACAGAACAAGTCTATGAAGAATGCTGGTGCCCCAGTCTGCACAGTCAGGTCACAACCTCTGTAAAAGTATGTGATACCTGATCTGGCCATTCTAGCCTGTGGCTTGAGGCAGTGGTGTATACACAGCAAGAAAACACTATCACAGAATATTCATATCAGGGGGTATTAACTTGGAGATATTTAGGCCAGAAGGTCACAGCGATAGTGACTCTAGTTCTGATTCTCGTTGCTCCGTTTCAATTTTTATCATTTCTCCATGGAATTCCACTCCGTTGAACTGCTCAGGCCACAGGCTTCAACACAAACAACCCCAGAACGGTAAAGAAATAGATATAGCTAATATTCATTTCTGAAATAAAGAGGGGAAAAAAAGAACTGTTGATGTAAAAACCAGCGGCAAAGATCAAAGAAAGACAGATGGGTACTACAGCAGTTGTCATGGAGACGACCTTAAAGGTCAAGAAATTTTGACGGAAACAAATGAGGTGACCTGAAACTGCCAAGTTGGCCATGTACCTTTTGAAACTACAGCCAGACTTGGTTGTGTTCCAAGCCAGGTTGATGGCGAGAGGTGGAAGTTGGAGATGATTCCCCCACCAGGTAAACCAGACGGAAAGCTCAAGACCAATATGTCAACAATGGCGGGCCAAAAACTTGAACTGGGATGGCAAAAAATGATAGAAAACAACCATATTTCCCAAATCTAATCATGAGAAAAACTCTGAATATCCATCATGATACTGCAATAAATAACAAACCTACAACTTTGTACTTTAATCACAACATATGCACACTACAGTGTTCTGTAGGTAGAACACTGCAAAACAACCTTCATTGAGCCCTTGCGGCTTGATACGGGCAGATGTTGTGTACCCCATCTGCATGACGGACCATTTGAACATGGCCGCTGTATTTGGTGCACCACTGGTTTTGAAAAGAACAAATAATTCCACATAAATCAATCATCGTGACAAGGCGGAGTGACACCCTGTTTACCGTCCCAGCGGATCTTTGTCTGAGAACCGGAGCGGCCATCATGAATGGAACAAAATGCAGCCGACTAATCGGTCCGTTTCAATACAAGTGTGTCACATAAATTGTACATGACTGTGAACAATATGTACACTTGGGCATGGTCAAATAACAGTAATAGCTGTGCACTATGCATTCTGTAAATGTTGAACTCTGTTAAAAATTTGACATATAAATTGCAAAATAGCTTCAGCAAATGAAGAATGATAATTCTTTCCAACATTTTCATCAGTTAATGACCAAATTTACAATTCGTGATCTACATTTTAACTTTCAAATCGTACTAAACACAAAATTGACAATGATGATGATCAATTTCAGTGAAACCACACTTCCTGATTTTAACGTCAGAAGAAGCAGCACCAATGGATCTGCAACGGATAATGAAGAGTCATATAGTTAGCAGAAAACATGAGAACTCTGCTACCGTAGCAGAATTCTGCTCTTTTCAAATGCCCTGTGTCCCATCCAAAATCTTCTGGGGTAGCACATCAGATGCAAGCCTAGTGTTGCGGTCAAAGCCTATGTAGATGGCAGCACCGGTGAGCAGCATGCAAGATCCCAACTTTCTAGGAAATGGGGGGTGGGGGTATTATGCACCTTTTTCAAAAGCATCCCATGTCCAATGCCATCAATCTTATAGACTTCCTGTCCATGATGATGATTTCAATTTAATTTTTTTTTCACCAAAATTGAGGTAATGGAATTTTTCCCCAGGTTTTTGCTCGTGTGGTTATAGACGATGATCCATCATCCCTGACAGGCGGTGATTGTACCGGAGCAAAGAACATCCAAAGAAAGGTAAAGTGAAGCAGCGTCAATACATTACAACGTGTACATATTCCTGTGCAAAATGTACACTATTTATGGCTCTACTTGATATGAAATGACTGTACCTGTGCTACTGATTGGGTCCAACTTGCCCAACAAACATTTCATCAAGGACTTTTTTTGCAGCTCTGACAGTTTGGTAATCGCTTGGATTTCAACAAAAAAACATCTGGGGTATTATTTACTGGTTTCAAATTGGAGTTCTCTGTCACCACCAGGACTTCCCTGCAGCCTCTTGTTTCCTCCTACTTTACCAGAGTAGCCTATGTCAATGCAAATGAGGAACCTGCACAGCTTTTTATCCTGACAGGTCGGCGCTGTTAGCAGTTGTAACGAAGATGTCAAAAACAGAGCACAGCAACGCTATGACGCCGCATCTTGGCGTCCTTGACGCAGTGCAACAGAGACAAATGTCGAAAAAAGGTAAAACCGCTCACAACGCCTCCCAGTAGTGTTAGTTCTGCAGGTTCCTCATTAAAGGACATCGGTATTGCCACTTTTCTCGACAGCTGGCGGCACCGCGCCACTCTCCAATCCAGGGACTAACTACATTGTCGGCGAATTGACCCAGTTTATACGTACATTTTGTAATGCATTTTTTTCTAGTTCGTTTTGCTGCCGCTAGGTGGCTCCCTCTACGTCGGCAGTCGAACAACGCATTAGAGATCCAATACCATGCTCCTTTAAATGAGAATGCTACACTTGGTTCTCAGTTCACCATTCAAAACTTTAAAGACTCAATGAGCCAATTTCACGAGCAACTATAACTGCCTTTGATCCTTTCGTATTGACAGTTTGTTGACAAATCACTTCAAAGTATGATTCATAATGGAAAATACTTTACTATTAGTCTAAATTGGGCCGGGGAAATGGAGCTAAGGATAGAGAGAATGAGACAGAAGACCCACCGCATTGGGAATATTCCCATCCCGGATATGGGCAATTCATCTTCTAATTGAATGTCACTGTTCGGATGAATTTTGATCAGCAATTTACGAATGGCTGATCTTACACAAGGGAGTTCAGAGGCGAATTTCATCGAGGAACATATCAGATGTGTCGGGAGAAATACTCCTCAAGATCGACATGGAATGTGCTCATTGTTCACAGATGAAATGGCTGGGGCTGTTGTGCCCACCCTGGCGTGGCCTGGAATCTGATGCACTGCATGCGAACAGCTGAAGATCGTTGTTGCATCGGTTACCAAGATACTTGTAATCAGAGGGCCAGATTGTACACCAGGTGGCACTGGGCAACAGGAGCAGTCAACCACGCTAATCGCCAAAAGATGGCAGCAAATTTCTAGCGGACCGATACAACAGAAAATCTTCCTGATTGGTGCTCAGTCAACCATGAATTGGTCTGCTGGGCATTGAATTGGACCGTAGTGACACCTACATGTATTGGTCAACTGACTGACAGCTCCTATTGCAACTTGCCATGATGATGCCCCCATGAGACATAGGCGATTTTCACAGACACACATCCCACCAAAACACCAAATAACTTTCGTGACCTCCACAAAAGAAAATCAACAATATGGCTTGCCTTCATATAAGAGCTTCAATCACAAGACATTTTCAATTTACAGATTATATTTAGACATCGGCACTGATCAAATGAATCAAATTAGCTTTCGTTTCCTGAACGTGTCTTTTTAGCCTGATCTCAGATATCTAACAATTCCTCAGATGTTTCATCACAATTTGTTGTGAAAACTAAATTGTCTTCGTCACTTCTAAGTTCCTCGTATCAATCCAAGTCAGATTTCACAACTCCCCGAGCCTCCTGACGCATTTTTTAATGCACTCACTGGTTTCCAATTTCGATTGAAAACTTCTAGCAGTTTGTCTCAAAAATTTGTCCCAAAGGAAAACTCAACCCATGGCAACCCAGGACAATTTTACCAAGGGAATTAATTACCAGTAGTCCCGAGGACAATAGACACCCTGTCCCCTTTGACAATGTTCGAAAAGAAAGCCACAAGAACTTGGTGACACGAACCCAGAAGAAGCAATAAAACGGGAGAAAAATGCCAACAAATAATCGTTAAGGGTTAACAAGCAGAGCAATGTCAACGATCTGTAATGTTGGCCAACAAATCAAGCGAGGCGGCAAAAAAATTGTGATAGATTCTTCAAGATATTCACCGCTCCCAGCAATTCAATCTGTTTAGTTTTCAATTTGATTTGCAACTCAATTGACAAATTATGCCATCTCATGCATCCAGGGCATTGCCGGTCAAATAAATGGAAATTGAGAACTTGCGAAATCTCATGGGGAAATGACACAATCGAAAGAAGCTTGGCTCGGCAGTGTTGGATGTCATGATACAGAGCCAGACGTTTTCCTTTGTGGGAGTTGAATTTCCATCGAACAGGGCGGAATGATAGATATTTTTACAGCAGTTTTTTCCAATGATGCTGATTCCGACACAACTCCGATTCAACCTGTAATTTTGAAACCTGAAATGTGAAATTCTGAGGTAACATTTGCATACCCCAGGCATGCCAACATATCTTCTATTTTTTTACCGACTGATCATAGACCATTATAAAATGCAAGGGATACTGTTTTAAAACTGCACAGATGGATACAGTTTCAAACAACTTAGAAGATTTCCCGACTGTAACATAAATCAACGACGAAAATCATACTTACATAAAATATTCAGTACAGCCTCTTTACTTTTTAATGAGTATCCAGTTGTAGCATTTGTGGCTATACAAAGAAAACTCCCCACGTCTTCACCTCGATTAACCCGAGTTATAATTAAATTACTGCCTTCTTGAAATCTACGCGAGGAGTTTAATAATTGTTTTTCATCCAACGTCCAATGAAAAACTATATGTTTTCTATTTGATACGTCACAACGTAGTATAACTTTTTCGCCCTCTATAATGTCCTGACTTTCTGGTTTGACGCTGAAGTAAAAGTTATCCTGGGCACTGACACCACTTGGACCTGAAAATATAAGATGATGACATAAGAATATTGTAAGACATAACCACTGCAATCCAGGTGATGCATGATGACTTCATTCATTTTTTTTGTCAATTCATACCCACAGGTGAATACCCTCCTCTGTCTTACCACAACATTGATAGCATAATTAACTTCTACGGTACCCAACACAAGTTTGAAGATCCTACATGTAAGTGAAGTAGTAAACATACCTATGGTACTTAAACATAAAGTTTGAAGATTTTAGGTGAAGTAAAAAACGTATCAAAACCTTTGTAGGCCTACCAAAAACATAAAGTTTTGAAGATTTCAGGTGACTTCGAGTACCCTAACATTAAGTTTGAAGTTTCTAGGTGAAGTAGAAAACATATCAAAACCTTTGTACCCAAACATAAAGTTTGAAGATTTCAGGTGACTTCGGGTACCAAGTTTCTAGGTGAAGCAGTAAATTGTGGCATCTACATGTATACATATGTTTGAAGAGAGAAATGTGTCACTTTAAAGTGTACACAGGTATTGTTACTAAATACATGTAAGCTTATAGCGGAAAAAACATATCCTACAATTGAAGTAGCATTATCAACAGTATCTGATAGATGAATAATGCAGAAATTCTAAGTTGCATCGTCTGGTGTCTTGTTCACCATTGGTAGCAATTATAGAAGTGTGCAACTCTTCTAATTTCGTTGAAATCAACAATTGAAACGCTTGATTGCCTTAAGACATAACTATAGATTAGTTATTCCTGTTCAATCATGTCTGTGAAAGAGATCTAAGCAAAATGGTCAGGTTTCAAAAGATGATATTTATTCAAGCTGGAAAAAGTTGCAAAATGTGTGATCTGAGGATAAAGTGGGATCAAAGTCAGGATTGCAGCAAATTTGGAAGGTGTGGGAGAGGTAAGGTTAATCAAAGTAAAATGTATTGATAGGTATCAGAATATGATCCAGGGAATCAACAATGGCACAGACAAGCTGTCTGGAAATTTCTGGGTATATTGGATGGAGGATAATTGCGAAATGATGCAAATTTGAAACTTTTGACTGAGGTTTTTAATATTTGATCCCAACTGCCCCCAGGTCCACATTAAGGTCAGTGAAGGTCACCTTTCTGAAGGTCACCAATTTCTGAGAACTGGATGGAATTTCACACAAAACACACCATATGATGCAGATTTGAAATGTTTGGCTGAGGTTAATATTCAACCCTTGATGTCCCATCCACACTGGACCAAGCATGCCAAGGTAAGTGAAGGTCACTAACTGGCTGAAGTGGTGACAAACTTATATCTTAAAGGTCACCTGTCCTGAACTGGCCGAAGTGGTGACAAACCTATATCTCAAGGTCACCTGTCCTGAACTGGCCGAAGTGGTGACAAACTTATATCTCAAGGTCACCTGAACTGGCCGAAGTGGTGACAAACTTATATCTCAAGGTCACCTGAACTGGCCAAAGTGGTGACAAACTTATATCTCAAGTAAATAACGAAACCTGGCAAGTCAATTTCAGGTTATCTTAAACACCTCTTCAGTTCCTGTTCAGCCAGTTGTTTCCTGCCTTGAACACGTTCAGTAACTCAGCTGTGAAGCCAGCATCTCTCCTTTTCTTGTTCAACCATCCTGTGTTTCAGTGTCGAGTCAGATGATTCAGAGGGATGCAGACAGAATGCCATACCTCATCAATCATTAGGATATCTGTAGGAGATTTGGAGCTTGTTTTTCCCTCCTAACTGACTTCACCAGATAAGATGTATGTATTGCAATCAGGAGTCAATCTTATGAAAACCTGGGAAGGATTGTTCCAAGGACAGCCAAGTTAAACAGAAATTCGTAGTCTTGATTTAAAATGTAAATTATAGACCAAGAATAATGATCCTCGGAAAATGAAGGACTGATGTTAAACCATAGAATGATGAATGGTACATGTATACCGGGAGTTATTTTCGTGGGGAAAAGATAGGTACAACAGTAGCCATCCCACTTATATTTGCGATCACCTGCTCACCAATCTTGTGCGAAGAGAAAAAATTCGAGGTTTCATCAATTGGCTGGTCAGGTACAAAGTGATCATGGGAGATCTATTGCAGTGGTAACACATAACGGCAGCAGTTAACGCTTCCTTTATGGCATGAAATGTGCAGGGAGATGAGCAGAAAGACCACAAGATTGGATTAAATTGCACATTGTCAGAGTGGTGTAGTGGAGACATCACTACCTGCATCTGAGGTTCAATTCCATGTCACTAAATTTTTCCGTCAGCAGCACACCAGGCGATCGCACACGATGTAATCGCCACTGACCTCGCCAGCTACCGCAGACTACATGTATGTGATGACGTCCCATGCGTCACTCACGCTGTCCACCGCACACCTGGCATCAACAGCTGATTTTGCTCCCTAATGATCATATGTGCTGCTGGCTGAGTGACTCAAGACAATACTACCGGTAGTACATATTTTTTGGCGCTCTCAAATTTCCTATACTGCACTACATTTGAAAGTCACCCAATATGGTAGACCCACTACACATCTTCATAACCAAAGCTTGCAGGAGACATGGCCACTTCAAATGATATACCTACATGTACTTATCACAGATCTGCAACATGGTTCCAAAGTGCCTCGAAAAGTACAGAAACATGGGTTTACATTCCAATCTACTGATTCCAACCAAAGATTACGGCCTATATACATTAACCATTTTCAGTTCACCTTTTTCTCTCTTTATCTTAGATTTTCTATCAAAAGGTTCATCTAAACAGAGAGCAGAAGTGGGTAAGAGCTCTTTCAGAATTAGCCAAGTGTATGCAGAGAAGAGAGAGGAAGTATTATCATGGTTCCTTTCCAAGTAGAGAAACAGCCAGTGTCTCAGGTTTATAAGTACAGAAATAGCTGAACTGGCTATTTTACTCTGTTGGGTAATTACAAAAGGACACTTGACCCCCTTTTTTGGCTGTCAGTGCTGTGCAGTGTCAGTGAAAACACATGTACCGGTACCAGCATATACATGTGTCACCTCTGCATCAACCTTCAATTCTTAGTCAAACTGCACTATTTGACTTTGCTCTTTCAGTTTCCTACAGGGACTCCAGTTTCCTCCTGCATTTAAAACATCAAATTGCCAAATGACGTCTATAGAACCATTGGTACTTATTTCTTGAGGGTGCAAACCTAGAATCGCAGATTCCTACGCAAGGGACAAGAAAGATTTCTGTTAACACTAAAAGTAACCTGGAGCCAGGGAGAATGATACAACACATGAAGTAGATAGCAGGTTCATTCAAGTGCTCTCACCCACACAGGCACTAGATGTCAAACAGAAATACGCTTCTGCTCTTTTTTAATTCCACGCTGACAGATGGAATGATAGGCCCCCAAAGCTCAGAACTTTTGCCATCACAGCAATAATTCAGTTCCAAAGGCTGAATCCAATTTCCATGTTTCATGATTTGCACATAAATCGCTCTTTCTGACCATTATTCTACCTGCCTTATTTACTATGATGATTTTGCCGAGATTGATGGCTTTCTCTATTGGGGCATGTTGCAGACAGACATTCTTCAGTTAATAGAGCATACTCGTCCATTAACCCTTTCCTTTCAGAGACAATCTTCATGGTTCAGGTTAAGTAAAAGACCCCACGCAGGTGGACTGCCTGTCGTGGACTCCATACCTCAGGCAAAAAGCACCAGTGTTATGATGGTGTTTTTTTATGATGATGATGGTTTCTTCCACTCCCGATTCAACTCTTGCTGGGGTCTCTTGGCATAGGCCTGCTAGACCGATCAGCCAAGGATAGAAAGGTAAGCCAAATGCCTCCGTTTTATCTTCTTCCATTGTCTCGAAGCTCTGTGAAATTCCAGGGACCTTCTTCACAAAGACAGTGTTGGATAGCACATCGGCAAGACGGCACATCAACAAGACGTCACATCGGCAAGATTGCACTTTGGCAAGACGGCACATCAGCAAGTCGACTGTTTCATCTTCTATCCTCACTGGTTTTGGGCTATAGAACCAGTCAACTTGTGCGTCCGTGGCCTAACTCCATTGCTTTTCGCCTTCCTGCAGACCCGGCCCACGTCCAAACTGAGCACGGAGGGGTCATACTGCGAGCAGGGAAACAAACGAACAAAGGGTTTGGACGTGCCCTCAGGATCATTTTCAATTAGATGGAGGCAAACTGGCCCGACAATAGAATAACATCATTCATTTTCAGAGTCTTTGGATTCACTGTTATAAATACTATTGTGAAAGTGCTATTCAGGGAAGTCTTGTGCATGTGATGGACTTTAGGAGGTGACAGCAAGTGGATTGCACTGGTTGGAATCTTTGAGGTTCATTCATGGGATGATACTCTTTCAGAAGTTGGCCAGAGATGTGGACCTATTCACGTCAAACTGGTCGCTCAGGTTGCAATGCTGCAATAAACACACCTTTCAACATCATTTTTGCGCTGACAGAGAATACCATCTGAGGTACGTATTTGTTTTACGCAAGGATCATTGGTTCTGCTGGCTATTGACACCGAAAAGCCTTAGGACCAACTTGGCCTACAAGACCCTGTTTCTTATTCCTCAATGCAACCTAATTTTCGCATGACACCTTACATGTAGGACATCAAGGGTCTCAGGTGTCAAACAGACTTTCAGACATTTCTCCAAACTGTAAAACTTACCAAACAAAACATATCTGGATAAATGTTGATTTAAGTAAATTGGATTGACATAACAAAACAAGGGAATGTCTTCTGAATGCTCTTGAACTTTTCACCTAAGAGTTACATGTACGATATCAGAACAGGACTATCCTAAACAAGAACACACCTTGTGCAGGTAGAAGGTTAATACTATCTTGACAAGGTACACAAGACTCATAATGGAAATGTAACAGGATATCAATACATGTATCAACCATCGCAAAGTTTGCCAAGTGACCAACAGGCCCACAGGGCTGTGGAAGTACCCGGTGGATCATGGGTGGGTACAGTGTCCGAGTTGGAGGAAATTCTGATTCAGTCAACTGAACTGGGGTACCCTTGATGCAAAGGTGAATATGTCAAAGACAGTATGGTACAGAGGGAATCTTGAAGTTGGAAAATGACCAACTGGCATGACAGGCCTGTCTAAGCCTGGTGGATCATCATTAAAGTGGGCAGGTGTCACCCCTGAGGAATATCTGGTTGAACCAACTGGACTGGTGGGACTTGTGACGCACGGGTGAATATGTCAAAGACACTACAGATCCTCTCCCTTATGGACAACTTCGGGAACAAATGTGACGAAAAGGATGATGTTACAGCCAGGTTTCGGAATTACTGAAGTTGCATGGCCTCTTCTTTTTCCAGAGGTGTCCACCCTGAGAGACTGTTGGTCCTTCCTTGGAGGCTGCTGGTCCATTAGGGTTAATCTGCACTTAGAGGAAGTAGATCACATTCAAAGGACAGAATTATTTTTCAAAGCAGATAATGTGTGTGCAAATTTTGTCATCCCAAAACAAACAGACAAAAAGGTGTTGGCCAGCTCCTGCCGAACATCAACAATGTAAAGAGTACCTGGCAGATTTCTAAAGATATTTGACAGCTATGGTCTCAGCGATGGGAAATATTCAAAGGATATGAATGGCGGAGACCTCTCTAACAAATTGAACACAGAGGAAATATTTGTTGAGAAAACAGTGGTGGCACCAAACCTGGCCTTGTACACTTGGGAATGTTTGCAAATATCTCATTCACACAGAAAAGCAAGAATTATCGATGATTCCCGTGAAGGGATTGCATTTTTCTTCGAAATACCCATTCATTAAATCTTGCAGTCGGTGAAGGTGCCAGGATTTTCTGTGTGGACCAATAGTCTTCAGACATAAATTCAAATTCAAATTCAAATTCAAATTCAAATTGATGTATATGATGTATATGATGTATATGACATATGATGTAGGCTAAATTGTCACCTGAAAATGTCCCAGTTAATTGCAACTTTTCCTCGAATAAACTGTGTGGTGAGATGATCCAGGGACTTACTTCCATGAGGCCCATGGGCTAGTCACCCCTTCCTGAGAATATCAGGGGTTCTTAGCAATCTCCTTCATCACCGCATCCACTGCGTGGACAGACGCAATGATCAAGAATTCAAAACCCCATTACCTCAGGATGGGTTGCCCTGTGCAGGTTACTAAACCAGCAACATATTGCGATAGCTATGTTCATTCACATCGATGACTCATATGTCGTTGCCCCAGAATCCCTGGTGACTGCAGTCAGAAATCGCCCGTATCAGAAAATCGTGATTTATATGTATGCTAAATGATTCATCAACTGTGAGTTTTCACTGTCGACTTGAGAAGATGTGGTGGGTCTTGGATCTTGAAATTGGGTCTTGGATCTCGGATCTTGGATCTTGAATTAGGGTGTCCCCTTCAAATGATATACACGTACTTATCACAGATCTGCAACATGGTTCCAAAGTGCCTCAAAAAGTACAGAAACATGGGTTTACATTCCAATCTACTGATTCCAACCAAAGATTATGGCCTATATACATTTTCAGTTCACCTTTTTCTCTCTTTATCTTAGATTTTCTATCAAAAGGTTCATCTAAACAGAGAGCAGAAGTGGGTAAGAGCTTTCAGAATTAGCCAAGTGTATGCAGAGAAGAGAGGGGAACGATTACTCTATCTACTATGTGGTTCCTTTCCAAGTAGACAAACAGCCCTGTCTCAGGTTTATAAGTACAGAAATAGCTTGGGTAATTACAAAAGGACACTTGACCCCTTTTTTGGCTGTCAGTGGTGTGCAGTGTCAGTGAAAATACATGTACCAGCATCTACAATACCTTCAATTCTTAGTCAAACTGCACTATTTGACTTTGCTCTTTCAGTTTCCTACAGGGACTCCAGTTTCCTCCTGCATTTAAAACATCAAATTGCCAAATGACATCTATAGAACCATTTAGTACCGGTACTTATTTCTTGAGGGTGCAAACCTTAAGAATCGCAGATTCCTACGCAAGGGACAAGAACGATTTCTGTTTACACTAAAAGTAACCTGGAGCCAGGGAGAATGATACACATGGAAGTAGATAGTAGGTTCATTCAAGTGCTCTCACCCACACAGGCACTAGATGTCAAACAGAAATACGCTTCTGCACTTTTTTAATTCCACACTGACAGATGGAATGATAGGCCCCCAAAGCTCAGAACTTTTGCCATCACAGCTATAATTCAGTTCCAAAGGCTGAATCCAATTTCCATGTTTCATGATTTGCACATAAATCGCTCTTTCTGACCATTATTCTACCTGCCTTGTTTACTATGATGATTTTGCCGAGATTGATGGCTTTCTCTATTGGGGCATGTTGCAGACAGACATTCTTCAGTTAATAGAGCATACTCGTCCATTAACCCTTTCCTTTCAGAGACAATCTTGATGGTTCAGGGTAAGTAAAAAGACCCCACGCAGGTGGACTGGCTGTCGTGGACTCCATACCTCAGGCAAAAAGCACCAGTGTTATGATAATGATGATGATGGTTTCTTCCACTCCCCGATCTTCAACTCTTGCTGGGGTCTCTTGGCATAGGCCTGCTAGACCGATCAGCCAAGGATAGAAAGGTAAGCCAAATGCCTCTGTTTTATCTCCCATCGTCTCGAAGCTCTGTGAAATTCCAGGGACCTTCTTCACAAAGACACTGTTGGCGGATTGCACATCGGCAAGACGGCACATCAACAAGACGTCACATCGGCAAGATTGAACTTTGGCAAGACGGCACATCAGCAAGTCGACTGTTTCATCTTCTATCCTCACTGGTTTTGGGCTATAGAAACAGTCAACTTGTGCGTCCGTGGCCTAACTCCATTGCTTTTCGCCTTCCTGCAGACCCGGCCCACGTCCAAACTGCACGGAGGGGTCATACTGCGAGCAGGGAAACAAACGAACAAAGGGTTCGTACGTGCCCTCAGGATCATTTTCAATTAGATGGAGAGGCAAACTGGCCAGACAATAGAATAACATCATTCATTTTCAGAGTCTTTGGATTCACTGTTATAAATACTATTGTGAAAGTGCTATTCAGGGAAGTCTTGTGCATGTGGTGGACTTTGGGAGGTGACATCAAGTGGATTGCACTGGTTGGAATCTTTGAGGTTCATTCATGGGATGATACTCATTCGGAAGTTGGCCAGAGATGTGGACCTGTGATATTCACGTCAAACTGGTCGCTCAGGTTGCAATGCTGCAACAGACACACCTTTCAACATAATTTTTGCACTGACAGATAATACTATCTGAGGTCTTTGTTTTACGCAGTCGGCCAATAGGATCATTGGTGCACTGCTGACTATTGACACTGTAAAGCCTTAGGACCAACTTGGCCTACAAGACCCTGTTTCTTATTCCTCAATGCAACCTAATTTTCACATGACACCTTACATGTAGGACATCAAGGGTCTCAGGTGTCAAACAGACTTTCAGACATTTCTCCAAACTGTAAAACTTACCAAACAAAACATATCTAGATAAATGTTGATTTAAGTAAATTGGATTGACATAACAAAACAAGGGAATGTCTTCTGAATGCTCTTGAACTTTTCACCTAAGAGTTAACGATATCAGAACAGAACTATCCTAAACAAGAACACACCTTGTGCAGGTAGAAGGTTAATACTATCTTGACAAGGTACACAAGACTCATAATGGAAATGTAACAGGATATGAATACATGTATCAACCATCGCAAAGTTTGCCAAGTGACCAACAGGCCCACAGGGCTGTGGAAGTACCCGGTGGATCATGGGTGGGTACAGTGTCCGAGTTGGAGGAAATTCTGATTCAGTCAACTGAACTGGGGTACCCTTGATGCAAAGGTGAATATGTCAAAGACAGTATGGTACAGAGGGAATCTTGAAGTTGGAAAATGACCAACTGGCATGACAGGCCTGTCTAAGCCTGGTGGATAAGTGGGCAGGTGTCACCCCTAAGGAATCTCTGGTTGAACCAACTGGACTGGTGGGACTTGTGACGCACGGGTGAATATGTCAAAGACACTACAGATCCTCTCCCTTATGGACAACTTCGGGAACAAATGTGACGAAAAGGATGATGTTACAGCCAGGTTTCGGAATTACTGAAGTTGGCCTCTTCTTTTTCCAGAGGTGTCCACCCTGAGAGACTGTTGGTCCTTCCTTGAAGGCTGCTGGTCCATTAGGGTTAATCTGCACTTAGAGGAAGTAGATCACATTCAAAGGACAGAATTATTTTTCAAAGCAGATAATGTGTGTGCAAATTTTGTCATCCCAAAACAAACAGACAAAAAGGTGTTGGCCAGCTCCTGCCGAACATCGACAATGTAAAGAGTACCTGGCAGATTTCTAAAGATATTTGACAGCTATGGTCTCAGCGATGGGAAATATTCAAAGGATATGAATGGCGGAGACCTCTCTAACAAATTGAACACAGAGGAAATATTTGTTGAGAAAACAGTGGTGGCACCAAACCTGGCCTTGTACACTTGGAATGTTTGCAAATATCTCATTCACACAGAAAAGCAAGAATTATCGATGATTCCCGTGAAGGGATTTTTTTCTTCGAAATACCCATTCATTAAATCTTGCAGTCGGTGAAGGTGCCAGGATTTTCTGTGTGGACCAATAGTCTTCAGACATATGAGGTAGGCTAAATTGTCACCTGAAAATGTCCCAGTTAATTGCAACTTTTCCTCAAATAAACTGTGTGGTGAGACGATCCAGGGACTTACTTCCATGAGGCCCATGGGCTAGTCGCCCCTTCCTGAGAATATCAGGGGTTCTTAGCAATCCCCTTCATCACCGCATCCACTGCGTGGACAGACGCAATGATCAAGAATTCAAAACCCCATTACTATTACTACTCAGGATGGGTTGCCCTGTGCAGGTTACTAAACCAGCAACATATTGCGATAGCTATGTTCATTCACATCGATGACTCATATGTCTTGCCCCAGAATCCCTGGTGACTGCAGTCAGAAATCGCCCGTATCAGAAAATTGTGATTTATATGTATGCTAAATGATTCATCAACTGTGAGAGTGCAGTCTGACAATACAATGGACATGAGCAGTCATTTGGTTTTTTGCTATATTTCTTTTCAAATGGTGTTGAATTCATACATTTTTCTCAATTTCATCGCTGAATAGCTACCTACGTTCAGAAAAAACGATATCTAAAATGCCTTAGATTAATTTCCCTCTAAAAACACCTAATAAAACTGTCAAGACCAGTCCACAGTAGAACTTTTTCCTCCATGTGTAAAATTATGATGATAAAAGCAAGCCCTCTGACCCAGTGCTCTATGTGTGCCAAGCCATCCTGGAAGAGTTCAGAGACAAGCGCTGATTTAGGGAGGTCACACAGTGCCCATAAATCAGATCGGATTGCCGGAACTTTCTGTATGGTATAGTACACAGAAGATTGCTGTGTTCTTGTATTCAGCACTGTCAACAATACACCAGATGAACATTTTGGTGATGTTGGGGTGTCCAGACTAACGTGGACAATGGCATTGAGTGTGAATGATTTATTTCCAGATTTCTACATGTCCCACCGATCCATTTCTACAGCAAATACGAAGAGAAAATACCGAACTAATTTTCATTCATATCACCAGCAGAAAGCAATTACTTACTCCAAATAAGAGTAATTGTTTTCTGATATAATTAACCCATTGACGGCCAAGCATACATGTACATTTGTATGAACTCTACTGCTAAGTTGTAAACCATCATACATGAAGGAGGTATTGAAAGTTCCTTGCAAAACCCATTCTCATCAGAGTTTTCATTTAGAACTATCAACTGACTCTACAACAAGAAACATAAAGGAGACCACCCCAACTAAAAAATCTCATTCTCCCAAAGCAGAGTTGGTTGCGCTCCTCCTCGTATGCTCGCACGTGGATGAACAGATGCAAGGTAAGAGACCCCTGCTGGGGAGGATGCAAAATCCAGACCAAACAAATTGACTGCACATCAAAGTTCAGTTAATTTTGCACATAAGCACATGGTCAGGTTCTAGTCTATTTTGGTGCTATCTCATCTTGCCATGTCTACACAATCTCTGCAAACATGGCAGCACATTCAACCACCTCAAAGTGGCTCTATCACTGAACAAAGAACTTCCCCAAACTGATCTTCCGATCTCCCCACAAACCCCTGGCAAGCTTTGAATTTCTTTATATAGAATGCAAACTTTTGGGATGAGCGAATTTGGATTGTTCACAAGTCAGACAGGATCTGCCCATGATGGATGATGATAGTGAACTATGAATAGCTCCACCAAAGGAGGAAGGAGTTTGAAAACCTAGCCAAGCTGTGTAGTCAATAATCACCTTTGCATACTACACAATGGATGAAAACTTTGGTAAAGCATTCCACCAAGTGTAGGAGTCAAGAAGTCAACTTCGTTAAAATGTGGACTTGCTGATCATCTCTTTCTTTCTTCAGGTCAAACTTCGATCACTGCCTTCAGGACTTGTGGTAACTACAGATTATGTGAGACCTCACACACAACTTCATGACATGATCAACTGGACCTTTGTTGCCTTTTGGTAAAGTGACTTGACAATGTCAAAGGAATCTTGCAACCTCATTCACTGAACTTTGTGAAATCATTTTTCTCAGGTAAGCAGGCATGGCACTCTAGACTTACAAACCCACAGGGTCTAATCTGGGATCAGTCATCTTTGTCAGCATGATTTCCATGTCCAAATAATTTTCTTAAATTATTACCCGGTAAGCGTTACTTCCATTCATGTAACCAACACCTTGTTAGATGCTTATCTGAAAAGGCCCTTCACTTAGGCTTTGTCCTAAACCAGGCTTAAGGGATTTGTGAACAATTGACCAATTTATAGTTTCGATGACCATGACAAGGGCCAAGAAACACAAGACAGATTCCTTCTTCAGACAGAAGTACCACTCCAGCATACCATTTCGCAGTGTCAGAATCAGAGACCTTTATTCGGCTCTAGGACTTTTTGTCCCTGGACATTTTGTCTTGCCATGCCTGCAGGACATTGTCGAGGACATTTCCTTTAGGAAATGTCCTCGGGGACAAAATGTCCAGGGATGAAACTCTTCATTCCACCACTCAGGAGGACGCCACAGCCCCAGACCAGCCAGCCCTGTCTTAGAAGAGGTCCACCCTCTCCATCAGGTAGAGAATGGGTGCATCCAGGACCCCAAACCCACACAGCCTCCTCAAGTCAAAGGTAGCATCTGGTCACATCCCATACTGTCTCGACTTCCATCATCTTTCGAAACCAATAAAAATTCTATTTCAATCCGTTCCATCTCCTCATTTTTTGGGTCCCAACCCATAACACGCTTGCGTCAATATAAAATGCCATTTATGATACAAAACCTCAGACAAAATGAACTGGGAGGAGATTTTTGAATGTTCAGTTAGATGGAAAGAGAAAAAGAGACGTAACTTGGTGAAAAATAACAAAGTACTGAGAATCATTCCCCGAGGCTGGCTAGTAAAACCAGACAGTCTGGTGGTGTGAAACTGACTGCACCATGACTGGTGGGGGAAGAATTTGGGGTATTGCTGGGCAAAGTTCATCTGAAATGGTTAAAACAATCACTCAAAGACATGTACTGCGACGACACAACAGGGACTGCAGGTTTCGCCATCGCAGCTGCAACAGTTGGAGGGTTAACTGCTTCTGTTTGCTACCTATTGACTTCACAGTATATAAGACCTAGCACAAACCACTCATAAGTGATTTACGACCCTGGCTGGTCAGACATACTTTAATGTTCCACAAATGGAACAAACAAGGACAGAAATTATGACTGCTGATACACAGCTTCTGTTAGTTTAACACTTCACCAATCTGCTGATATCTAAGAGCCTTGGTTCTGACGAAAGACCAAGTGGTAACACTTAGGTAAGAGGGAACAAGGGTTCCAATCAACAGATTTAAAGGACCTATAAGAAAGACAAACATCTCCAACAACCACAGATTGTCATAAAACCATGAAAAATAGCAAAAGACTGAACCTTGGAGGAATTATACTGAATTCGTCCAAGACTGAACGGATCGTTAACCACTCTCTTAGGGCCGATTTTTTAAACGATGGCTAAGATAACCATCCGGTTTCATTAACCCTCAGTAGACAAACTATTTGTTAATCGCAGTGGATTTTTCGATTTTATGAACCGTTCATAGCCAAACATTCTAAACGTCAAAAGGTTTACTTTGGTTAATTCACGGTTTGTCAGAAAAGCCGATGGTTAAACCGTGGTTTACCTTAACTATCGTTTAAAAAATCGGCCCTTAATAGAGAAAACCCTTAGTGGTGGCTACCTGCAGGGGTCAACAACTTGCCCTTCTTGAGCAGAAGTTGAATGATCATCTCCAAATCTTCTCCTTGGGAGACAAAGCTCTGTATTTTGATGTGACAGAGGTCTGCATAGTGTGTTCTACTGGTTGGATTGGTTGAAGCTACAGCCCATTTCAATTACTTAGTTGCTGCCTTGGACAGAGTGTAAAAATTGGATTGGAGGAGGCTACTCAAGGTGATAACCTAGAGAAAGCAGTTACTGCAGTACACAGATGAGCAGTAGGCTATTGCCTCTTTTCTAGATGTGTAGGCTACCAAAGGACTGATGACTTTATATTTAGATCAGTTGAAAATTGCAATGGGTAGGCTTTCCGAATTTCAGACCAACAAAGTTAATAACATAGTTTATAATCTTCCGCCAATAATCTTCTGGGCAGATGAAGCCTTTCATATTCCACCGACAATGAGAACCAGCTTTCTTGTGATCCACACTGTTCTGTACAGTTGAACAATGTATGGAACACAATGACAACCGCTTTGGCCTCCGGCAAGCGTCTCTGACAACTGAACTTGAGCGTTTACACATGATGTGAGCATGTTTTCTTGCGCAGCTAGCTTTATGCAGTGTAGTGAGGGATATGGTATGAGCAATGTGCAATATACCGGTGTGATGAAGAACTTGAGGAGACAGCATTGCATGGTGAACTTTGAGCTGAACCACAAGGTGGGAGATCTTTACCAAAAGGAAATTCTGACACTGCAAATTGATTCTAGAAGGATGATGCAGGAAGAAGCAGACAGAATTCAATGCCAAATTTTCTCCTGTCATGTCACATGGTCTGCCAAGGCAAGCCAACATCTTGGGCTGGCACTAAAGTGTGGTAGGCCTGTTTGCTTCTGTGGGGTGTGAGTAGTTTGGCTTCCTCTGTTAGGCCCACATTCGTCTTGTCTTGGAGTAGGACTGTTTCATTCAGCACATGCATTTAACGCCCTATCATCTGTGAAAAAAACGCTTGGACAAATGAATAAAAAAACTTTATTCAGCTTCGTACATTCACCTGTTCAAAGACTTTTCAAATGATTTTGCCCCTGAACTCGGACTGGGATTTGGGCTGTAACCAACTTTCTCAAACCACTTGCTATGGCTGGATCTACGCTAAGCTAATAAAACTTCGTCACACTATTCAGTAGCAATACAGAGCATTACCGTTTGGTTGGTAAAATGTCATAAAATCAGAGTAAACCCACTCTTCCACAACCCGCTGTACAATAAAAAGTCAGTTACGGTTCTCATACCGATTATCGTTGAATGGGCTGTCAAAACAAAATGCACGGCACCGGCCGGCGCGCGGCTTGGCCTTTGATCTCTGCGACGCTCACTGCAAAACTAACGGTATACAATGTTGCGTTGGTCACTTACCGAGGAAAAACGGACACAGAATAGTCAGGAGTATCCAAAAGTTTCTAAACAGGATCCGAGAATAATCCATCCTGCACGCCAAAATGATGAAGTCAAACAAGCCACATTTGCACGCCGTACATTCCCAGTCTTCTTTCAACTTCACAGAACTCAAAACTGGACCTAATCACTCACTGCTGTTGTATTACCACGCCGGAACAATATAGTGCTGCACTAAATGTCCTCGTTTTTCTGCACCACGGCGTCTGATGATGAATTAATTGAACAGATATTGTAAAGATTAGTAGAAAGAGATTTTTTATCGAGTGATTTATGTGATGCTAGCGCATTCACGATGTTTTTTGTAACAGCATTTTGATCGTCTGCACTCTCCCGACTCTGTGCCGGGAAAACGAAACGAAACAAAGCTCCGCCTATCCAGCCAATCAGGAAGCACCGGGACTCCACCCGCGTCGAAGAGAAGTACTGACTTGACTGGTGGTGTGGAGTGCGTGCGACAATACACACTGATACAAGAGATCCGAAAAGAAAACGGCGAAAAGAATTGGGCCGCATGGATGTAAAAGCATAGAAAAATGCAAAATTGTGGAAAACGTCACAAAAGAATGTAGAAAGTCATGCAGACTGCCTGATAGAGCTGCAGAAGGACACAGATAGGCCCCTGCAGCTACCTTCTCAGAACAGGACCCTTGGGCGGGAGGCAATGAATACAAATCTAAAGCCTATAAGTTGTTCACTGGCGGCGCGGCGCGATCATGGCGATGTGGTGCGATGCGTTGAAAAAAAATCGCCAAGCCATCAGGCGCGAAAAATTTCGCATCGCACCGTATTTACACCTTTTTCGCAACTTACTCAAAGCAAGTGGGGCATTGGGGCCAGCCGAGGCCCTACTCAAAGAAAGGAACAAAACCATGAAAACTGAGAGAAAAGTAGGTCATATCGAGAAAAGCTGCTGTCATACCGGTAGATATGGAGGGGGGATACTGTACTCAAAGAGTTTTCATTCGAGTATACACAAATTCATCAACCCAAGAAATCCACATCATGGCACAGCTAGCTGGTCGTCTTGAATTGAAGGACCGCCTCTACGAAACATCTAGTTTCACCAAACCACTAAAGAGGGCAGCACCACCTGGAGACTAACCAATGGAAGAAGGAACTTGTGATTTATGTCAATTGTCTTTTATTCTTGATCCTAAATTGGTGAAGTATCTTATTAACACGATGGAAACTTGTCCACTGACTAATCAGGCATTGTACACATTGCAATGGAGACAGATATAACCTGGAAATCGCTATAATACATTGTACAACAGGATAAAAACAAACAGCCCAAGTTTTCAATAGTGAAATACACTGGCATGCCACCAGCACAAATTCCTCGGCCTAGCAACAATGGAATACAGGAAAACTTGCATGCTACCAGTGTATGCAACTTCATTATCAATCAAGTTATATATTCCCACAAGACATAACATTGTGTTTCATTCCCTGCATACATGCAATTCTCCCTGCATACATACAATTCAGTTGTCCACATTTGGTGAATGTTTATTCAATTGGTCATATGAATAGACTAGCAAATGCTTTTACTTGAATTTTGCAATACAAATGCACAAGGCAATGATGTACAAATCTGAAGTAAAAGCATTTGCTAGTCTTTATTCATATGACCCAATAGATTTGTGTATTTTCCTCGCAGTCACATATCCTTGGGTGAAGGACATCATGAAACAATCTGTACTTCAAAGGAAAGACACAGTCATTTGCTCTGGTAGACTACACTTGCAGTGTTGACAGACCACAAGGTAGAAATGCATGTTCAGTGCTTGGTCTGGAAAACCTGTAGCCACATGAACTACAGTAATACTGCAATGTATGCCAAGAAATTCTGATTCATGTGTCATCCAAAGCATGATATTTGAATGTGGACAATACATGGAGAACACTTCCAGTGAAGTGTAACAACATGAACTCCCAATACCCAAACCAGAATTGGTGGTCCTTGCCTCAGTGGACAATAGTACATTACACATTATATACATAAGGCAGAAAAATGCACTATGCATCTACAGAAGTTGTCCCACAGACAAAATAGGTTGTCCTCTAGTGCATAATGAATTTGTCCCCAGTTTTAGGTCGCATATTTAGATGCTTGGGTACAGTTCAAGACTATGAGTAAGCTACTAAAATACAATGCAGAGATATGCCCTCTCCCATGATGTTATACATCAGAACATTTGATACCCAAAATACAACATAAAGTCCTGGAAAAGAAACCTGGAAGAGAGACAATGGGTCATATGAATAAAGACTAGTAAGTGCTTTTACTTGAATTTTGCAATACAAATGCACTGGACAATCCTGTACAAATCTGAAGTAAAAACATTTGCTAATCTATTCATATGACCCATTGGCTGATATTCATAAAAGCTAGCAAATGCTTTTACTTCAAGGTTTGTAGTACATTTACACTGGACCTCACTGTGCAAATCTTAAGTAAAAGCATTTGTTAACTTTTATGAATACCAGCCATTGGCTAGTATTCATAGACCAGTAAATGCTTTTACTACAGATCTGTACAGAGATGGCTAGTGTAAATGTATTGCAAGTTTGTAGTAAAAGCATTCACTGCTTGGGGTGATAGCCATTGGATTCACATTACCGGTAGCAGAACCGGCAGTGACTTGGGACAGCAACAGCAACATTACAGCCGGTGCAAGGATATATATGGTGATTGATGGATTGGGAATCAAAAGAACTACCGGTACAAGCTTTACGTAAGGCCAAGGGGGACTTTATTATACATTTCTTTGCGGAATAGGAAATGATGGGTCAGGTTCCTGCATTATCACAGGTTTCTTGATTCTCCAAACTTGCGGATAATACATGTATTGACCTGAAAGAAACTCAAGCAATATGAAAGATAACAACAGCCAAGCAAATGAAAATAATAGAATACAAATGATCATCTCAAGACAGCAGCACAGACAAGACAATAAATGGAACCCTAGTCATATTACCTTTCAGTGCTCCTGCTGAAATAAAATAGGAAAGTTATATACACACATCCAAAACACAACAGCACGACAGATGTTGAAGCAGAAAAGTAATACGGTTTATCGGGAAAGCAAGTGCTGTCTCGGACAAGGAAAATGAATACGGACGACAATTTGACTTGGGACTATGTATATTTCAAATGGCAACATCTCCACAGTTTGGTCTTGGCCAGACTCTTCATTGGAGGCGGAACACATCAATTTCACACCCCCATAGTAAAAACCTCGTTGAGAACTAGGTAAACATATGACATGACGAAATGAGGAGATCACCAAACGACCTCTATCCAGGATGTTCTAAAAGCCACAAGTAATGAAGGGAATGATCTGGACCTTATATTGTGATGACGAGCAACCCCGTCCCTGAAAAATAAAATTCATGCAATACATGTATTAATCTTCAACAGACTCGCTCACTTCATGAGGCATCATTGACCTACGATCTAAATCCTCAGGGATTTGTTCCTGACCGTAGAAGTCCTCACTTTCCATGGGTTCATTGATTGCCCTGGGAGCACCTCGGAGTTCTTCCCGAGGTCTGATTTGATGCATCTGAATGCTAGGTATTACACTGACCTCCTCCCCCCTCGTCCTCTCTTCCCCAACCTCAGACTTCTCCCCCTTCCCCTCATCCTCGGCCTCTTCCTCCATCTTTTCTCCCCACACACACCCTTTCTCCCCAGTCTCCCCCTCTTCCACACCCCCACTATCCTGACGAGTCCGAGGACTCTTCATGCGATCATTAGAACTGTCATTTTCTTTGTCTTCTTCCATTCTCTCCTGCTCATCATCAAAACGTTCTTTATCATTATGACCTTCATTGTCATGGCGCTGCTCCTCATCGTCATGACGATTCAGATCGTCATGACGATCTTGCTTATCGGGTTCATTGTCATCCTTCTGGTCCTCCTCCTCCTCATCATCATCATAATTCTCATCTTCTTCCTCCTCTGAGCCTTGCTCATCAGTCTGTATCTTCACCATGGCTTCTATCTCTTCCTCCAGTTTCCTCTTTCGCTTGTCAATCAATTCTGAAAGCAAGCAAAAAAGTTGGGATGAGCTTCTTCCGATGATCTGAACATGTATTCTGAACTTCAATGAAGCAATTAGCACAAGAACTAGGGTGGGGCAGTAGGTGTACAATCAAAAGTGAGGTGAGTATAACTCTTACACGACGTCCTATCCATCTTGATGATAGAAATGCAGTGATCAATGCCTGATGCTGTCATTTTTCAGGTACCCCATTCAAAACAGGCACCACCACGTCCAATGAATGAATAAACCAGCTCAGTCATACCTTCAATGAATTTCCTCGTATCTTGCTGTTTTCTGATAGTTGATGGAATAAGTTCTTTGGGCAAGTAATAGATGTGAGGCCTAGTTTTCGTTCGTATGAAATTACCAAGATGTCGTGTCTCTCTTTCCCAATCTTTTTGCTGCAACAAGAAACACAGAATTGCATGTGTTGTCTCGGAAACACTTATCCAAAAGTAATACCACATAACAAACTGACCATAGCTGTCATGTGTAGAGTGTTTCTATGTCTGTGAAATACAAGACCCATCAATACAGAAAAGCGAAGAACAGTGTATACCAGTTTGACTAGTTCCATTTTTGTTTCAAGTTGTCTTAGCTCTCGTTGTTTTCTCCTCCTGGCATTGTAAAGCAGCTGTCTTTCTTTCTTTATGTCCTCGCGTTCTTGGATTGCTCTTTCTTCTAGTTTCTTCTCAATATCACGTCGCCTCTTCTCCTGTAATAGAAGATGTCATTGATTATGTCAATGAAGTATACAACCTCAAATACAACCTCAAACAACACTACCTATAAAGCTAACAATGTTTACACATGGCTGATGAAAAGTCCTCCAGTTCAACAGCTGTCAACTTACTCTATCTTGCTTCTCTGCAGAATCATCTTTAAACTTCTGTAGGGTGCCAAGAAGCAAGCCAAACATTCGTCTATTCCTGCAAATAACAATAGAAATTCATACATTAGAATCACGAGTTGCATACAGTGGTGGTGGATGATGTTATTTTTTACCCTCTTCAGGTGACTGAATACATCCACGAGCAAAGATTGCATGCCCCAAAGTGGGACTGTGGCAAAAGTTCCATCCACCCACAGAATTTTGTGCAGAGTGGTGTTATATTCATGACCAAAAAGGATTTGATGTATTACTTTGAAAACCTTCCTTATCCAGGCACACTTATCAAAGCAGAGAGGTCTTTCTTGGTATGATGGGAGAGATTGGCTAGAATAGAAGAGCTCACCTTGCATTGCCCTTTGTATCTTTGTTTTGTTGGTCTATTGTCTCTCTCCTGCTTCGGGAGTCTGAGGCTTGAACAACCGACGGTAGGACAGGCTGCAAAGAATCATTCAGAATGTGAGACACTCAGATGGAACACTAGAAGATTACATCTGTTTCAATCTCATAGGCTACTCTCACGCTGTATACGACACCTAAGGTTTGAACAGAAGGCAACTGAGATGTCCTTTTGCAAGTTGAAAAGTTCCCCAGATACTCCACAGTGCAAAACCAGAAGAAGAATGTCATGTACCATCTATCAATAAAAGCAGTAGCTTGGTTAGCTCACCTTTCCTCCACGCATTTCATCTTCATCACCACTGTCCCGCCGGTTCCGTCCTCGTCCCATTGGACGACCTCCTCCAGGACGTGGCCCCAACCTGGAATAAAACAACATCATTTCCGATGATGGACAATCTTTGACCACGGAGAGGTAAT
>NMRB01001681.1:64813-88963 GCA_002633025.1 Notospermus geniculatus | reverse complement strand
AAGTTTCAGTTAGGCCTAATTTGTCACAACAAGCTAAGAAATCATACAACCAGATCCATCAGTACCAACAGCAGAATTGCAGATGTCAATGGGTTCAAACAAGGCAATCAGACCCTGTAATTGTCTTGGCTGTTGTTGGGTCAATGCACACTGAGCAGCCATGCATTGTATGTGTATAATATGCACTGACGCATTCGCTGACAGGACTGCGCCTTATAGGGAGGTGCGCCTTATGTATGGATTTCATCAGAGATTTTGGGTGAAATTTGGGGTGCGCCTTATAGTCAGGTGCGCCCTATAGTCAGGAAAATACGGTACACATGATTAAAATTTCTCTTTCAGGGAGTTTATGTCTTACAGGACAACAGATTCAGATTACTCACACAGATGTCAAATAGCAAACAATATTTGGATTCTGCTCCAAAGGTGACAATTTCATTATTTCTACTTGACAAAGGATTATATTACAATGTACTTGCCTTCTTTTCGCAAAAAAGCTTTGTACATGTACATTATTCAGTGTAGTCCTGTAAATGTGCCTCATTGTACACCACAATCAAACGACTTTACCTGCCCAGTGTAATCAAGTTCTAGAATTTCTTCCATGTGTGTCAATGACTGCTTGATATTCAGTTATATTTCCCATACTTTGCAGTATTTAGCATTTCCATGTGGGCTGATCAGAGGAGCGCTTGCTAACCTAGGAATCAGTAGTATAGTAACTGCAGAAGTGACAGTTATGCCTGCATGTAAGTACATACCGTAGATTCAATGGTTGGTGACATAACATGTACTGTATATTGATTTTCTAACTGCTGAAGTCAAACTAGCCTGTGAAATGGGACAATAACCACGTTGATGAACTCCAGTATGGCAACTAGAGATGGATTCGAAAGAATAGCCTTCTGATGAACCCATGCTTAGATACCCTTGCCACAGTTACACCCGTTCTTCATCTTTGTGATTGTTCATATATGTAATCTTCACTGTCATTCATTTTCCAGGCAAATTCCAGATACAGATTCAGAGATTATGAGAGGTGCTCCCTGTGGATGAATTCTGCTGTGAAATGTGCTCCTGTTGAGAACATTCCATGATAGCTAGCAGCAAAAATAGATGAAGACCTATTTTTGCCAGCAGGAAATGATGGAGTATTACACACCCACAATATTTGACAGATTTTCATGGATTTGAACTTTTCCAGACCCATTTAAAATCAGGAGAGGATTTCAAATGCAAGCAATGGACATGATGGAGGAACTCAGCTTCAGTGAAGTTGCATTCTGTGATGTTGTTTTCCTTGGAGTGAAAGGACAGTTTGTCCTTGTCTCCTCTATTACAGTTACCGGTACATACTGTACATGTAGGATATAAATGTCAGAGGATTTGTTATCTTTGGGGAACTGACCAATTCTTCTATGCTAGTCAGGGGATTGCCCTATGTTCAGGGACTGGGAAATGTTCTTACAGTAATATTGGGGGCCACTTTTCTGGATGCAATATCATTTCGAATTCAGTTCCCAAGTGACTTTTAATTCAGTATCGTCGGACCACTTTCTCTTGGGCTGTGAATTCTTTCTGGTCGTCCAGTGGAAGTGCATGAAGTAAGGACAGTGGAAAACCAACTGTAGTCTGGGGGCATTCTTTCTGGTGCACCCGTTGTTCTTCAAGTAGCCTTACTTTTCTTTTATCAATTCCTTATCAAAATCATTGTACATGTATAGATGTATTGATTTATATTAGTATTGTATACATAAGAAATAAATGAACAGGATACATGTCCGAATACCGTGATGTGTTCCTCCTGTCATCAATATTGTCATCAGTTTCTTCGTTGTGGATTATTTTCATGGGATTTTTGTTGCTGAAGACTGACTTGCAAGTAGAACCCACCACCACAGGTCTGGCCAACTGGATTCATTTCTTCAAGACATTATAGATTGTCTCTTTGAAATTGGTGCCTGAAGAGACTGGAGAAAAAAACTTGAAGTCACTTCATCGACATCACTCATGCTTTTATTGAAAACCCGAACCCCAACCCTTAAAGAAATGAGCAGTATCAAATCACACAAGCTATTACTTCCATCAAACTGCTTGGACGTATGGACATTTGGTTGTATCTTCTAGTTCAGGTGGCATTTCCTGGCCTTTCATGTCCTGGAAATGCCTACATGTATCAGAAAAAAACTCAAAATTTACATATTATGATTCCTAAAGATGTTTCTAATCAAGAACTTTGTCTATGCTTCTTCTGTTTTTCAGCAAGTAATCTTTGATCCTCTTCCCTAGCATCACGCACTTTCTGTCGACTCTTCATGACTTCTTTCCTGTTTGCAACCACTTGATTCCTGGCATATATAAAGCCTGTGAGTCCACACACCATAATCACTGACCAACCAATATAAATCTTTGGAACCTTTCCCAATGCCATCATCACTTTACTGTCAATTAATTCCTCAGCTCAGGAAGCAGCACTGTTCGGACATCAACAGGAAGGCTAAGATCACAGACAATCTGCAGTTCGCACAGATGAACAACTGCTAGGTTATTTGTTTTTGTCAAAGATAGGTTTAGGTATGTATTTGAGTTCCTCAACCTCTGTCAGGTCTTGCTGTTCACTTTCTTTTAACTGTCTTTCCTCACGTTCTTGAGCAGTTGTCTTAGACTTCCACTCTACAGCCTTTCCCTCTCTATTGTACGACTCAATGTTGTAGCCAATGACACCCACCACGAATGCAACTGGCCAAACTATGTAGGTAGCGTAGGTTCTTGCAAATCCCAGAATTACTGGCCAAACCATATTTCAGAAACCGTCCTGCGTGAACTGAAGGATAACGTCGTCATCACTCTTCGCCAGAAAATTAGGACAGGAATGCCTCGTCAGCCGCCTGGAACAACAGAACAGAACTCCAATTATGAACAGCGTATCATGATGATATGTATTTAAAACTACAACGAGATACAGCCTACCGGTAGTCTAATTACATGATGATCTCTGCAGACTGGAACAGTAGAACAGACTGTGGAGAAGCCCATGACCAGATGACACGCATGATGAGTTGTGTGTACTGTGTTTGTGCATGCGCAGTGCAGTGTACATAGCCGGTGCGGGTGCCGATGCGACGTTGCAAAATAGCAATTTCTCTTCCAAAGACGTACTAACTTAGCAAAGTCAACCATTAGGGTTATAACCATATATTTTTTACCACATCCTTACGATCATACACAACTTACGACTCTTTGATACGTGCAGATGATGAAATTAAGTGACGCCAAATTTCAATGTGCTGATAAATGGCAAAAGTGACCTTGATAACCTTTGCCCTTTTGTTACTCTCAGAGAAGGAGTGCATTTAGGTCTCCAAACTATTCATTCCTTCCATGAAAATTATAATAACATCATCCAGTTTTGATATTTTGTTGTAGTAAACTCAAATTTTGTCACTTTTGTATTTTTTATTGAGCGTTTACTGGGTACTTTGTATTTTTAAAAACTTTGGTCTAGAGGTTAAATCATTGATTGGCCTTGACCTTTGCAGCTGACAGGAACGTCCCGTCGGAGCAGTCAAAACAGTGTGAGAAAATCGCAACAAATTTCCTATGTTTACAGCGTAATTACGGTACTGATCATCATCATCACAGCTGCATTAATTGTTAGTGTTTGGAAACTGTAAATGGTGTTATTCAGTAAATTGTCGTTTCTGTTCTTTAGTTATCTTCATCTGTTTTCGGTGACAGCTGTCATCATGGTCATTTCAGACTCAGCAATGTACTGATGATGTAGGCCTAGGCACAGGCCACTGAAACATTGGTCATTGAGGGGATTGGGCTGGTTGGTTACTGAAAAGCCCAGGGTTACTGACAACACACGTCGAGGCCCGATGGGCCCTCGGCCCTTCGGGCCTCGACGTGTGTTGTCAGTAACCCTGGGCTTTTCAGTAACCAACCAGCCCAATCCCCTCAATGACCAATGTTTCAGTGGCCTGTGGCCTAGGCTATGTAAATGTACCGGTAGGCCTAGGCCTAGATGTCATGTATGTAGGCGTACATACATGCATAACCCATGTACATATGCAATACACCACATGTACATTTATGTTAGGCCTTGTCGTATTTCTGTATTATGTCATACTCCGATCATTATTTTTATCGACTTAGGCCTACATTACAAAGCCGAAAAAGGCAACAAACCTTAGTTTTCTAGGCTTACAGCACCATTTTTGGTGTGCCATGGCCATGGGCTGGGATTTGTTCGACGGACGTTTCTTTATCCTACCACGCCGGTAGCCTCATCTCAACAAATCACTTCACTTTCATTTCAGGGACAGGGAGGCTGGCTCAGTCATGAAAAACTAGGCCTAGGCTACCGGTCACCCTAACTCTTATCAGTCACGCTTGGGCTTGGCAAAGATACACTGTATCACTGCGGACCTGAGATCTGACCTTTGCTGCCTTCTCTCACGGCGATGAATTTCCCAGCCCCTGCTGATGGCAGGTTCCACCTTCTCACAGAATTGGAAAGCGTCGGTGATCCGTTATCTACCAGTGAGCGGTCGTCCTATTGTGGAGATGATGATGGGAGTTACATGGATGACGCGAGTTCAGAAATCAGTGATGTTTCTTATCAGGGTGAACATGGTGAAACCCGTCGCAGGAGGCCCAGTTATTACGCAAGGAGGCGGCAGTATTTATACCCGAAGATCGACAGTGTGGAGCCCCTGTCTCCAGAGGAGATTAGGTGGTTTTATCGGGAAGTAGGGGCAAAGAAATGGATACCGTTCATTGGATATGATTCATTGAGGATCGAATGCAAATATCGTGAACTCCACTATGCCACTCGTGGCACTCATGAGAGGAATGTTGAAATGATTGTCGTGCGTGGAGGTCTTTACGAAGCTGACGTTGTTGACAAGAAGTGTTATCCGATATACTGGTCAGGTAATTATCCCTTTTTTTCACACTAGCCTGCATCCATTGGTCATTGACATTGTCGTGGCCATGGTTCAGACTGACTGAATGACAAAAGAACCAGATCACTTTCATGATGTATGGGGTCATGACTTTTCAGCCAAGCATCTTGACATTGGATATTGTCTATAATACAAAGGATACACACGATGATGTGATTCGCTCCCTTTTTTGTCCACCACCAACGCAATGCCTGTCGGTGTATAGAAAGGATAGCGAGATACATACATTATGACATGATGACATGGATGTGACCTTTTGTGGGAGTATTGAGGTCTGTTACATGTGGGTTGTTCGGGTTTTACTCGGTATGTCTCGCTCAGATTGTCAGTGTCAGTGAAGTCTGTTGTCTTTAGAAAGGCAAAGTTAAGGAAATGTCGTGGACTGTAAAACTATTACCTCTTCCAAGAACAGCTTGTGATAGCTACTTGATATTGTAATTAATGTACTCAATGTTGAAGCCATGAAAGCTGCAACAGCTGTAAATGACCGTCATCCCTGTCTCTTTAGTATCGGATGACGCAAATTCCAAGATCAATGACACAGAGAGTTTGCTTACTTTACAGCCAGTTTGTCTGCTTCATGACATCATACATGTCATAAGAGAACTTTTCCCTGAGAAATATCATCTTCCCATCAGGCCTATTGTTGTTTTTTACCATTCTTTCCAGAAATGAATGAAACCCAGATCATGCGTGGTACGTGGTATCAAGATGGGTCCTGGCAACCTGTGGATGAAGGTTATGCATCTCAGATTGAGACTGAACACCTTGCCCAGTTTGAGAATGAGAAAATTCCTGAAGAGCCACTGATTCCCACTAAAGGGCAGAAAAAAGGTAAGTCATCAAACCAAGCTGTTGATTTTAATATGTATGTACATGATTCTTTGGTGTGTGATGTTCGCCCAAAGCCATTGTTTTGAAATACCTGGTTATGGGCTGAATTTTGATATAGCGTGGCAAAGTTAGCCAGGGAGTACAAGTACATGTACATTGTACAGTACTCTAGAACCCATGGGAGCGGTGTCCTGATTAAATTGAAAGACCTTCACATGTAGCCCCTCTCTCCTTGCTCACTATACCCTGTGGTAGGATTGTAACCCCTCTTCTCACTGCCTCTTCATCAAATGACCAGTTTGCAGAACCATAAAAAGGCCAAAAATGTATTGTTTATTGTTCGTACTACTGGTTCAGCATTGCTGGGAGATTGTATTGTGTATATTACGACTGATACTTCACAGTTAATCATATTAGTGAATAATTAAGCTATCCTTATGGTTTGTCTGGATGTTGTCATCCTCTTTCGGATGCCAGTACCATGAATTCCCAAATCAACACTAAACCAATATACTGGAACTAGACTCAAAGATTGGTTAGCTCCATAGCGTAGTTTGTTCCATGACTCAGCCACTTTATGAAATATATTGGTATCTTGGGCCAGAATAAAACGAAGATTAGAGGCAATTATAGATCTCCAGTGGCACATGAGATAAATGGTTTCACTGTTTGTTGTCTTATGGGAATATCTCAATCATAAGTAGTTCCATGATGTATTTGACCAACTTTTTCCCATTGCAACATGGTCATAAACTTACTTTCCAACTTGCATATGTTTTGTAGATTTTCATGGTAAGTGAAATGTTACTGTCTTCTCTGTACAACTCTTGTCTTATAGAGCTGATTTGCATCATGCTGTCTACAGGGTGGATCAGAAAAGTTTCAAATATCCTTGGGTGGGGTCATCCTGAAATAATCATATACCGGTACTTAGCGCTCATTCCATAATATGTCACCACACACAATGGGTGATTTCAAAGTTGGTGTTAACAAGGTGTTTACAATGCATTAAAGCATTGCAAACACCGTGTTAACTCCAACTTTGANTCTGATGTTGAAGATCTGGTTGTCACCGGTTATATCAATGAAAATCTCTGACCAACTCTGTTCTATGTTTGTTCTATTCGTCTTTTCTGTCTGATCACATCAATGCATGATCCACGATGTTGTCTGAACATTTCATTTCATTTACAATGCATGTATGTTGGAACATTTTCACAATTTCAACTGCTCCACAGGCTTGCTTTTTTAGATGGAGTTATTATCATTCTTGATAATCAATATCTAATTCGCATTGTTTCAGAATATATTTTACAATGGTCATTACCAGCAAAAATAATTGGCTGTCTGCAAAACCAATTATGTTAAATATCAAACTGATTTAGCACTCTTCACAAATGACCTGTCATATTGCATGAAGCAGAGTCGTAAATTGTTCGGCTCGAAAAATAACATCATTCAAAAATTTTGGTCTCCAGTGACTGAGTGTTTACCCAGAAATACATGAAAACCTTTCAAACAAGAATATTGTTGAAAGATGAAGAGTGAATCGAGGGTGACAAAGAGTAGATTCAATTGGAAGTGGAAGACTGTTAGAAACAGTTGATGACATCTATTGGGAGACTTGTGTCCTCCTCTCAGTCACATCATGTTTCTCTCACTCCAGTTATTCACCACATACGTTTCAAAGAGTTCCACGTCGACTGGTATGCCATCAACGAAGTTTTCATGTACAGCGAAGCGACCTCTTCCCGTCTCTACCGCCGAGTTGGAAATACACTGGGACTACAGAAAAGCACGGGTTTGTGTGACGATTTCACTCCGCACGATTTAGATGAATGATTATCTGTACTAACAAGGCATTGGACACCATTCAGTCTCAAATGCATTACACCAAATTTGAATCATAAATTACGAATTATGAATTATGAATAGTTTATTGAACCATATAAAACCATTTTAGACAGGTTGAAAAGCAATAAATATTAATCACCTTAATTTACCGGTAGAACCAAATTGGTGATTCATAGTTCTCAAAGCGACACTGTGAGGATATCAGAATTCTGGCACCTGTCAGAATGGTGCAGTGCTTTAGCCTAACATTACCACTGCTCACATCTGAGGTTCAGTTTTCCATTACCTCCCACCCATTTCGTTTATCATGAGAGTAGGCAGCCTCTTTGACAGCATACATTGTGTCCTGAGATGGCAGTTTCCTCCTGCTTTAAGATGAGATAGCCTACCGGGTAATCCTGTCTGGGGATGAAATCCACATGGTGGTTTATAGTGTTGTATGTTTCATTCAGGGGGTACCAAGCTCCAACGTGGTTATTATGCGGAGTCTAAGCCAGATGACAAACCACCAGATATCACTCATCTTGTCTTTGTGATCCACGGAATAGGACAGAAGATGGAGACAGGAAGCATCATCAAAAGCTGTGCTGAGTAAGTCAGAATTTTCAATCACAAAAATTGGACTAGTGCAGTGGAAACCTCAGTGCCTATACTGCTGAGGTTACAGGTTCAATCCCCAGTTGGATCTGTCCTTCATGTGATAGAGAGGGCCGCTCTTTCACAGTGCGGGTTTTCCCAAGTCACTCTAGTTTCCTCACAAAATAAGTACAAGGAAATCACGTCTCAGAGACAACCTGCCAATGTAACTTCTTGAAGTCTCCTTCACCTCGTGATAGTACCGGTAATTAAGAAATTGGCAAAGACTGGTGAGAAAGATGTGTGTACCTAACTTTGTTTTTCTTGTTTCCAGCTTACGAGAATCGGTGACGAAGATGAAGAGCAAGTATTTCTCACGTGTAGAGGAAAGCAATCAGAGAGCAGAGTTCCTTCCTGTGGAATGGAGGTCATCATTGAAATTAGATGGAGGTGAGGTCAAGGTCACATTGCATCTTCAAGGTCATGTTAATGAGGTCAAGGTTACTTTGAGTCTTCAAGGTCCTGTTAATATGAGGTCGAGGTTATAGTTTTCAAGGTCGTGTTGGGTGATAAGTTGTTCTTTCAGCTATACAGGCTGGCCTTTAGATTAGATTTTTGTCTGTTTTTAAATCCATGTTTAGAGGAAGGTTTTTCATTTTGGAGAGACACTACATTACTGTCACGTTCCAAATTGTTAATGCTGTGGTTGCCATGGCAACCCCTCCAAAGTAAACCATGAATGCATTATTGGGAAAAACAATACCGGATGTGGAGAGATCCAAATGGAATATTGTGAAAATGTTTTGAAATCAGTCGAGTACTTGTGTAACTAGAGAAAAAACTTTACACGATCTGAAACATACTGTAGTATTGTGTTTGCAGATTTATTCTTATCGACTCCGTGTCATTTCATGTGAGAGCTGAGTGCAGTCTCTGCTTTCGTGGTATTGATGTTTTAGAGCAAGCTGCATGGGGGTACTTGTGCTTTGTTGACAAACGTACCATCATACCACAACACTACCACAGCTTTTCAATGCATTGACTTACTGCAAAAAATCTTCACTCTTTAACCTCGGAATATTCTCTTAAGACTTCGACAAATGGAAAACAGAAGTTCCCTGTGAGTAGGCCCTGGTAGAACTTTAATTGTTGTGGCTCTCACCTCACCAGGCTGGTGCACAATGCGGTTTGCTGTCTGCTGAAGTTTTGTAACGTCACTGCTGATTGGTTGTTGGGTGTGNTTACTGTATCAAAGGCCCTGTCATAAATTCAAACCAAGATTTATAGTTCTGTTGCCTTGCTATCTACTCGGTCCGGTTAATTGTCCGATACAACACCTGTTCCTGATCAAGGATCAATAAAAATGAACACATGTTGTGCTGATCCACATTGATCGTGTTAACACTTTGCAAGCCACGACTTCAAGATTTGCCTAAAGCCTTCTCCTGCAGTGATCCCATCCATGGATTCTGAACCTCACCTTCAAGCTTGAAGGACTTGTGTTGTTACATCACCATAATTCTGATGACTCTTTCAGATACTGTTGATTCTATTACCCCGAGCAAGGTCCGTGGTCTGCGCACAATTCTGAACAGTAGCGCTATGGATATTCTGTACTACACAAGCCCACTGTACAGATCAGAGGTAAGTTGACTTCACGGTCTGGAAATAATTGCAACTGTTACAGTCCAGCATATGACTGGCCATCCATTCCAAATTCTTGGCTGTCCATTCCCAAATCCCAGTTCATGACCATTGAGTCCCAAATCCTGGTAATCAAGTCCCAAATTCCTTGTCATCTGGTCCCAATTCCTGGCGATTTGGGCATGAGTCCCAATTCCCGGGCATCCATTCCCAGTTCCGAGTCACTGAGTCCCTATTCCTTCACATCCGGTCTTTTTTTATTGTAGATCACCCATGGCCTTCAGACAGAACTAAACCGTCTTTACAGTATGTTCTGTGCACGCCATCCATACTTTGAACCTAACGGAGGCAAAGTTTCTATTGTTGCTCATTCCCTTGGTAAGTTCATTATCTGGAGTTGGGACTCTTCACCACATAGGTTGATGTACGGTACACCTGCTGGGTACCGGTACAGTAATGCTCCAGTGTTAAGGCAAACTTTTCTCAAGTTATTTTCATAACATTTCAGGATCTGTTGGAAATTCTCAGAGACAAGGATGAACAAGTCCAAACTGTCGTGAAGCTAGGCTCTGTAGATGCCAAAAAAACCATGATGTATTCCACTATTCCCCTATTTCGTACCCTCATCTAATACTGTGATTGTTTTCAGGTTGTGTGATAACATATGACATCATAATGGGTTGGAACCCCATCCAGCTTTACGACCAGTATGTTGCCAATGTCATAGTAAGTATTCATGCTTTTCATATTGGCTCCAGATCGAAGTCCTCCATTCTCACCTTCTACAAGCATTGCTTGGAACCTGAAACTGTTATAAAAGATCATTTGAAAAAATCTTGTTGTTTTTGGCAAAAAAAGAACATTCCTTCAAATGTTTGTCAATATATTCAGTTGTTTCGGCACAGTAACGCTGAATGTTCCCCACGACAATACTGGTAACAGATCATAGCGGTGTCCCTCATACAGTAACTCATTGGCTGTTTCCTTCACTCTTTCCTGATGATACATTCGACATGTTTTCCTCTGTAATTAACGTCCAGCCCTTGGAATATTGGTTCCTGGTCAGTAATGGAATTCATTCCAAATTTCATCTCGTTTTCTTCCTGCTAACTTCTTCAACAATTCTCTCTCTTCTCTAAGACTCCATGTATTCATTTCACGATTACAATACTCTGCGCTGCTGGTGACATTCATTTCTTGTTTTTGTTCAGCATTTCCGTCTCTCACTAAAATTTTAGATGCAGCTTTTCAATTATTTCTGTTCTCGCAGTGCAATATTGTCAATATTTTGTAATCAGTCCGCATACTTATGGACCTGTTGCATGCCATAACATCATTGTAAAAATCCAGGCACATGAACAGTTAGAGTCAAGTACCCACTTATCACAAGTGGCAACTCCAGTCACAGGACTGTCAGATGTTATAAGTTGAAAGGAAATATCACCTGGGCTGTGGGTTTGGAACCTGCTATGCCTCCTTTTGCATACTCCATGTTAAAATTGTAATCTGGGCCACTAATGCTAAGTGTAAGCCCTGTGTCTGTAAGGTTTTAAATTTGTTGATTAATAAAATGCAATACAAGAAAACTTGCCTAAGACCACACCTCATGTTCTAGAGGGGTGACTTTCCTCAAGTATTCTCAAATGACTCTGGTTTCTTCCTGCATTATTGTGCTGTCATTCATTCTTCAGAATTGTCAAAGGATTCTAACTCAAAAGCTTTGTGGTGTTGGCTTTCTTTCTCTGCTGTCCAGATCATTAGTTGGTCTACCAATGACTCAGTTTTCAGGCCACTAACCATGCTCCTATCCTCCTCTTCAGGAAGAGCAATGCAGTCAAGCAGAAGGTGCTGCTGGTCTTATATCAGAACTAGAAAAGGCTAGAAAAAGGTAAAGTATCAAGATCTTGTTTCCCTTGCCCTTTGAGGGACTTCATCATCGTAACATTGATACTGTTCATCTCACTCCATTCTGGAGAATATCTGAAGGACTTTCAATATGGCTGCCACGTCGGCCATCTTGAATTTGGTTCTCTGGTGTCATGTGAAGAATAGCTTACCAGTGCTTAATGAATAGAGTTTCTTTGCGACTTCGGATCGGTCTAGCTGTTATCACATTACATACTGATGTTCTTTCATTTGCAGAGTTAGTGAATTAGAAGTAGAACTTCTCAGTCTTGCCGAGAGGCAACATCTAAAAGTACCTACTCTCAAATTCAGGGTAAGTTATTTCAAATGGGCACCACACTTTACATCTAACTCATGCCCAGGATTGATCAAGATGTATGTGGGTCTTTATAATTGCATTTTTGTATGCATGGACAGTAATGTTTTGTTTTGTACTGCTTGTGTACAAGTTGCACAGTGAGTAATGTCCCCGGGTAATGTCAATCACAGCACCAGTTACGTTGGGATATTGGGTCGACTTCCCGGGTGAACTGAAGTCCATCACATAACACAGCACAGAGTTGGTGTGGTTCTCATGTAATGTACATGCTTTTAATAATGTATACTTTGGCCAATGATATTTTATACTGGCTTGATTTTAATGGATTTTTCATTGTACCATATTCCAATTGATTTCCCATGACCACACCTTAAATGGCTATCAAATTAAATTGAATTTTCTCTTTTAAAACAGATGTGGCTTAATAGATCTATAGACATTTCAATAAAAGACCAACAAGTAGCCTTGTTAATTCTATCGATTAATCATTTCTCTCTGGATAAATGTGCTCATGTCGTCATGAGATGCACTTAAGTACACGATATCGTGGTTGCATCATGACGTCATGGACTGGGATTCTGGTTTATCATTGTATTAAAGTGTTGATGTCCTGGGGACTTTCCACAGATTGCTGGAGCTGAAACATCATTGTAACATGTACAAAATGTAGTGGAACCTCTGTATTAAAGACACCTCTGAGACTGATTGATCCTGTCCTCAATTGACAAGTGTCCTGATCACTGGTCATTTCTATTCATTTTGACCTCTGTAAGGGATTGAACCTAGGTGTCCTTGATAGAGAGGTGTCCTCCTGGCAGAGGTGTCTGCTTATGGAGGTTCCACTCTATCAGTTCAATTTGTTGCTCAAGGTTGGTTTCCACTCATGCCCATATAGAACTTTTGACCCCTATTGATATGCAGTTGTTATAAAACACTTGGTCAGTTATGTGACCAAGAAGAGTCTTGTCATCAGTGCCAGAGGATCTATTGCACTCATTAGTACATGTGTTGCATCATAATGCTACAAATTAAGAGGGTAAACTGAGGGCCTTTGATTTTAATTACTTGTTGAAGGCAAAATGCTTGGACATGTGCCTGATATTGCAGATATTTTGAGGTAAGGTTAGCCTGAGTTGGTAATTCAAGTTCCAGAAGAACTGAAGGGACTTGATTGATGATACCCTTGGAGATGAAACAGAGAAGAAAGTTCTGAAAACTTCAGGCTACGAAATGACACTGACTGATGTCTCAAACTGACTGACTGATGTCTCAAATCTAATACTGATTGGTATCAGCTACCCCCTCAGCAGTGATTTAATTTCTCCCCAATACCCTGGTTTTCAGGAAGGTAATTTTCCCAACAATGTAAAATCTGGCCCCCTTTGGCGGATTCTACCCAAGGTAACACATACGGTATCGTTGAGGTGGCAGGCATGAGCGGGGTGCATGTTGGAGGCAGCATTCATCCAACTTCATTTCATGTTTTGCGTCATCGAGGTTTTGGAAGGTTTATTTCACTCAGATTCTGAGGCATTAGCCCAAGTTACCAGCGTGTTCACCAAAACAGATATTGTGCCAAAATTGACACCCCCATGGGTGTGTACTTTTAATTTCTGCCAGCAGCCCTAAGGCTTAGTGGAGAAAGGGTTTTCTTGTAACATTCCGATGTTGTTGACAGAATCCAGTTGAATCATCCATCTCGCACGACTGTCTATGATTGAAAATGTGTAACTTGGGTTGATATCTTCAGTCTCCATTTAAAATGGTCAAAATCCTTCTAATGACAATTTTATTTTGGTGGCAAGTGGGTTAAGGTAGGCCTACCACCTTCTCCCACAAGAGGGGTTTACGTCGTTCCTCTTCATCCACTCAAACTTTGTGTGTGAGTGTATGACGAGGGGTGAGACCAATGCCTTGCTATGGGAGGTTGGCCTTCAAGTTGGTGTTGGCTGGAAGATGTGTGATTCTCAAGTGATGCTCACTGACTGTGCTTTATGACAGGATGAACAGTAAACTGATGGAGTATCGTCAGATTATAAGCCCAGTTTATTCTATTTCACAGTCGCTGGAATCACTGCTTTCATCTATGCCTTTATGCACACAAAGATCTCAGAAGGCCAGTCATAGAAGTTGAGTTCACAGAACGTACACTCAATGATGAGTCTTGCTTTGACCATTTCTTTGTAGTATATGGATTTTAAATCAGCTGATTTCATAGGTTGTCTCTTTCAGTTGGAGAATTTCTTCTGCCTTGGTTCTCCCCTCGCTGTCTTCCTTGCTCTACGTGGTGTCCGACCGAAGGGCAATGGCACACAGGATCACATTCTTCCCAGACATATGTGTAACCGTCTCTTTAACATTTACCATCCTGCTGATCCAGTGGTGAGTAAAGTATTGTAGGAATCCTTTTGTCCTGCTTTGGGCGGTCAGAGTGGTGCAGTGGAAATGACAGCTCTGTCACCTCAGAGCTTGTGGGTTCAATCCTCACTCAGGCCCCCATCTCAACTGGAGGCAATGATATGTGAGAGTGCTGCCGGTATTCACAGGTTATGATTTCCCCAACAAAATGACAAGTACCGGTATATAAAAGTCTGACTGTTTTCATTCATCACAACGGCTTCCACTGTGTGTGCCATGTTCTTGCAAATAGCATAATTGTGGGTTAGATGGTGTGCATTCCAAGACAATCTCTGAAATGTGTGTCCACACCGACATTCTCCTCTGTTTCAGGCATATAGGCTAGAACCGCTCATCTTAAAACACTACACTACAGTCCTTCCTCTGAAATGCCACCGCTGTGATTCTAGTAAGCAAGAGCCTTATCATTCCATGAAAACAGAGGCTTATGCACCGTTCGCATCAACGAAAGAAAAAAAGGAGCCAAACGAAAAGAACAATAACACGTCTCCTTCTCGGAATAGTAGTAAAGGTGAAAAAACATCGATATCAGGTGAGGGTAGGTTTAGGTGCTTCTTGTCCCAGATCCACGGACAGGCTGTTCTGTTCTTGTGAGTCTACCTCACTTCTAGGCATGATGACACATAGTTCCATCATTGTAATGGTGTTGAATTTATAAGCCATGGGATCCAGGAACTCTCCTCCTGCTCAGTTGGTAGGTGGTGGCCTTGTATGTTGAAGGTCCTGGGTTCAAATCCAATGAGCTTTTATAGTTGACCTTTATCATAACTAGGTTAGGTGTAGAGTTTTCCAGTTTGATTTTCTAGTACATTAGGGTAGTTCAGGTGCTCTTTTTTCATAAACCTGTATCCTTTGAGGTGGATCTCCTCCTAGGTTAGTGGTTTCCTTATCAACCCTTGTCAGTACAGTTACACTGTAGTTATGTTCACTTATTATCACACTAACTTGATGATCTTTCAGATAAAATTGGCAACGTTTGGGCACGATTCAGTCGTCGCCAGTCCGATGACTTGACGGCTGAGATGGAGAGAATTGAGAGCAGCGCCAAAGAAATCGAGGACCGCCTGATGGAGAAGGCCAAAGAAGAAGCAAGGAGGTCGTCATCGCCAGAAATTGATCAAACTGGTGAGTACCAGGCAGGAACAGACATCATAGGGAGATGCAGAAGCAGAAGTCCTGCGATCTTTTGTTTGAAGCGTGCCAAGCTCAACCCGGGACAGGCCTGTTTACACTGCCATTTGGCACCAGGACAAGCTGGATCAACCTGTTTACATTTGGCAAAATTGTACCAAACCGTGCACACTCCAGACTGAGCACGGTGAAAATCCTGCAGTGTAAATGTGGCTTATGACAGGAGTGACCAGTGACAGCTCCGGCCCATCATCCCCAGCCTGATCTCGAACACCAGGTGACAATTCTAAACCTTGGTGTAGAATGCTTTAACAAATATATAGGCCCCAAAATATAAGCCCGGGCGCTGACAGGGACGTTGTGAAAACTCACTATTGTCTAAAGAGCCGACACTGAGAGCTAACGACTCTCAACTCAATCTTTCAAGGAAAATAAAGGATATGATGCGATGTGGAATTAATAATGCTGTATTTTGCTGCTTTGTAGAACTGGAGTTCCGTCTTGACTACCAGCTTCAGGAGGGAAGCCTCGAGAACAGTTACATATCAGTGCTGACGTCACATACCTCCTACTGGCAGAACCAGGATGTGGCATTGTTCATCCTCACTAGTCTCCACCCAGAACATAAACCGACGACATCCTGACAGGATGAGATGAGATCGCCACGCAGCAGGAGGGTGCTACCAGTTGAGTCGCAGTATACATGAAGTTTTGGGCTGTTCTGCATTTAATGGTCAAACTTGCCAAAGTTTGTGTGATTAGTTGCTTTGCTTGTATTGTATGACTTTGATATTTGTGAAAGTTTATGGTGGAACTGATTTCCAAAAGATTACAAATCAGTGCTTTTCTGGACAATATTAGATTGATACTTCTTGATGTTGAGGCAAAACTTCTTTGTCCTCATCGTAAAAGGTCATAGCATGAAGGAATTCTTTATCATTCCTGTATGGTCACGGGTCATTTTTGTGAACAAATTTTGCAGTTTTTAGTAGTAATTACTTAATTCTATCTCTGGTCTGATGAAATAAAGTAGTCAAGTTCCTGAAAAAGGAGTCATATGTGATATAATGTCATAATTGATTCATTATAAAGGCCTAATCCTTGATAACGAGATATAAGGATGGCCTCTGACGAGTCTGCTTGCTCACTGTGCATTTCATTATTTCACTGATACGGTGATCAACATTGCCCAAGGCATCGCGTAGGTGTACCGATTATGACTGACACAAACTGATTCATCAGTCCTCCCATGATTTACATTCAAATACTTCTCAAAGTAAGAAATATTCCACAAACTTTTGTGATCAGTGTAAATATCTGTGATACGTCTTATGAATCGTGCTTGATCTCTGCTTCTTGACTGTTTATTTAGGAATGTTAGAGACAGTTCTAGTTTAGTCATAATGCTCATGATCTTCCCTCGTGTGGCCTTCCCTTTTGGTTACTATGGTCGTGCCTTACAGACCAGTCCATTTCTTCTCAAATGCTATCAGTATCAGTCAGGAGCCATCACAATCCCTTTTCAAAAGACAAGGACCAACACATTAAACAGGGGTATTTGAGGGCAACTTTTCTATATGGTCAGCTGAGTGCCAGGCTCACAGCCCTCTTGTTCATTAAAGACTAAAGATGTGTTAGATATCTGTGACACGCTATATTATACCAACTTTCGAACTTCTCAGGGCTGTAATGAGGAACCTAACACATGCCTCAATAGATGTCACTGATGGTTAAATCTATTGAATTGAAAGGGACATCCAAGTCCTGATCAATTTCCCACACAAAAGGCATCCATTGTATAGGACCTGATTACTGTGTGCTGCCCTCTATCACAGTTATGATCCCCATTTATTTATTTCAGGGTTTTTATACCTCAATTGATGGCCATGTGAGGTTTTGCAGGCTGTGGCTCAATGCCACCTTGCTCAAAACTAGCTAGAGGTCATCGTTTATCAGTAGTGCTTCCCTTCAGCATTTGACTGTCAAGGTGTCAAACTTTATAGCATTTACTGTGTTTTGTCACACGCTTGTGTGAAGAAAAGCATTTAAGGACGCTACCCTGGTTTGAAAGAGTTGTCTCTCTAGATTCTTATCAACATACAGGGTTTCCGCCAGAGGGTAAAATTTTCCAGGGTACGGATCTGTAAACTCAAAAACATTGGGTAACCATTTTTCCCTGAAGTGATATCACCGCGAGGGGATTTTATGCTTCAAAATACGTCTAAAATCGTTTAAAACCTTTTAAATTTTTTTTTTAAAATTCCAAAAAAATTTTCAAAAAATTTTTTTCAAAAAAGTTTTTTCCAAAATTTTTTTTATGCGTACCCTCTTTTTTTTTCTGGCGGAAACCCTGACATTGCATGCAACTCCTAATGCATTTACTGTGGCAGTGTTTCTCAACTAATTATATTGCTCTTTCAATGCATTTCATTCAATATGAACTTTCTCATTATTTTGTTCTGATATTCTAAAGAGAGAATGTGATATATTTTTATGGCTGTGGTTAAGATGTAAGCCGACTTGGAAGTGATTATTCAAAGTCTTTGTATTTCAACATCAAGTTTTTCCATTACAATCTTTGTATAGTTTATCTTCCATACCTCAAAAATTGTGATCAACTAGTAATACAACAGATGTAAGTTAAAGTGCCATGTGAATGGCTATCAGCAGAAATAGTTAGATTAATCTATTTTTGGTATTAGGTTATATCACTGACGTATTGATATGACCAAGTCTTGAAATAAGCTGTTGTCAAACTTTGCTGTTTACTGCAGAGCCATCCTGTCTCTGCTGTTGCCTGATGAACTTGAGGCCCATTGCCATCTAGTGGTGAGTTGTTGTACTGGAGACCTATTCAGAGACTGTTTTGGCCAGTTGTCGAGATCTTGTTTTCAACAACTAGAATTGGATGTCCAACATTGAAATCCTCTTGTCAATGGGGACCCTAGCCCACTGCCTCAATAGGTGTCACTAGTGGTTAAACTTATTGAAGTGAAACTGACATCCCGGTCCTGATCAATTTCCCCCCACAAAAGGCATCCATTGTTTCAGACCCTGGTTTTGGTGTGCTGCCCTCTATTGTAGCTAGGGATCCCCATTACGAACAACTCAATTCTCAATTNCCCCCCCATTTGATGGAACAAAGTGTCAACCCCCACCCCGTTTCACAACAAATGGTGTACATTTTCTTTGTGATTGGTGTGCAATTTCTATGAGCATTATATCACTGGTGGCACTTTTAAACATCTGACCTAAATTTGCTGATATCAAACCATTCATCATTAGAGTCTAGTCACAACCAATTAGCAACAAGTGGTTGAGACTGACCTCTTAAAAGTGGAAGTAGAGTATTTGAAGGCTATCAGTCCCCATGGGAAGTATCTGCAGGTCTGTATAAATGTTCAGGATAATTGGGCGATATCTGCCAACTGAATGAGCAAATTTATCGATGTTGCCTTGGAAACCGAAGTAAACATGACATTAAAATTGGTTTGTGACTAAATCTGAACACCGCAGCCCGGCCTGTCGTTTAAGTACCATTTACCTATCAGTTGCAATGTACCCATCCTAATGACAGTTGGCCTACAGTCGCGCGGTGCATCAAGAGCAGAGAACGTTTTAATAACCATCTCCGTACATTTCAATGCGTGTCTGAAAATCAATGAAACCCCCTGCTTCACGGTCGATCAACAGAAAGCCCTGCCACACTTGACACTGAAGAGGTAAATTAGAGAGCTCTCGAAACCACCGGTTAGGGGATTTATCACAGTCATATATGATACAGTGAGAGTTCAGTTCGGCACAATGGTAAATCCACGTGCAAGCTCCGATGTGATGATACAGAGAAAACCACAAAGAAGGAACGCCACACGGAGGTTTGACCTAAGATTTTTTCGCAATTTCACACTCTTGTGTGTTTCAAAGAAAAGGAATTATTCCTTTTCTTTGCCTACTGCAGGAAACTAACTTCGACGGTTCCCGCACTCATTGAACCACGGCCATTAGCCCTGGCCTATACTTATACTATAGCCTAGGGTGGATTTAAAGCCTGCCGCACACTGGACCTAGCTGCTGAGCAAAAAGTCATTCGAGACTTTTTGCTGCAGCAGATAGCTCGCGTGTGCGCGTAATTTCGGTGAGTTTTTTGCCTCGCGAGGCAGAAAGCTCGCGTGTGCGCATATTTTTCGGTGAGCTATCTGCTGAGCAAACAGTCTCGAATGACTTTTTGCTCAGCAGATAGCTCCAGTGTGCGGCAGGCTTTAACCTTCATCAAACGAAAAGTTGGAACGTCGTGGGCAACTGCATCGCGGTGATTTTTGTCAAACCAGACGTTTACACATCTTCTTCCCGGCTGACTTGTCGGAAAAGAACTCGTACCACGACCGATCGAGGTACCAGACGGTAAAGAAACACGGATTATCTGTCTATCCAATGATCGATTGCAGCTGCAAGTATGACCACGCCCCAGAGTCATCGATCTCGTTGATCTGTCTCGCCCGTAGTGTTGGCCGATATACTAGGGTTTCACTCTCGGGGATCGCTGAACAATACGAGAGTTTTTTTTCCGCAAAACCCCCGAAACGGTAATGGCCCAGTTGACACGGAGTTGGTTTGACCCCTTCTTTTTTTTAACAAAAAGTCAGTGAATTCGCCTCGAACCGGATCGCTCCGACTCCGTGTAAAGGCGGTGACAGACTGGCGCGAAAGCAGGGCACGTAGGCAAAGCTTTCAACCAGTCAGGGAATGCGGTAACACGGACCGACGGCCGAAACACCTACCGTCGCGAAGAATCTGATTGGTGGAACGCCTGCACGGCGCGTCGCGTAGTACGCGCCACTCTATCACAGGTATGATAGAATCTAATGCCTTGTCTTTCTGATGTCCCCGCACTGTTTGTCACAGGTAAGGGCTGTGGTCTCTCTACAGGGTGGACCAGAGAAAGTGTCTCTCGAACAATAAGGAAACAATAGAAATGCTATTGTTCGAGGGACACATTCTCTGCCCACCCTGTAGAGTCCTATTCAATGGTGCCGCTTAATCCGTAAATGTATTGTTGGGGGGACATCACATGTCGGTGTACATTAGATGCTATTACACCGGCTAGGCGTATAATGTGGCATGGATTACGTATAGAGTGTCGTTTTCTAATGATTTGTGTGACACTTGACACCTGTGTCAACATTCATTGTACCTTGCAAGTGGAAGCTGCAACGACTGATTAACCATCAGTTTGCTTTGGCAAAGCAATAATATTGATGACCAACCCTATCAACGCTGCCGAGTGGACCACGGACGTGCAAACATTGAGCGCTGCCGAGTGGACCACGGACGTGCAAACAGTGAGCGCTGCCGAGTGGACCACGGACGTGCAAACAGTGAGCGATACCGAGTGGACCACGGGCGTGCAAACAGCCAATAGCAGTGCAGAAAGGGCGTGACTGGGAATATTACCTGTGTCTTCAAATTGCAAGCAATCTCAGCGTCATCACCGCTAATGGATGTTGATTTTGTGCGATAATGATTCTCCTCGTTAATGATTCATGACTTCACGGTTCGGGTCTCTGAGTTTTCAGGCAGAGAACATTCGACTCGTGTAATCAAAGGATTCATTGGCTCTTCGGCCGTCTCCTTCGGTACACCGACGCTGAAAGATAAACCATTTTCCTCATACGGGCAGGAGATTAACGTACCGTGTTCATGATCATGTACATTTCACCACAAAGGTAAATACAGTTGATGAGGACCACTGGCGTGTCCGGTTGCCGTTCGCATGGATACCAAATGGCTGTAGCGTGGAATATTTGTGTTCTTGCTTGCTGTATAGGTGAGTGCAGTCTTCCCGTAACAAATTGTCTTACCTCTCAGTGGTGATGTTAGCGCGGACTGTATTTGTCGGAGGGCGTTGGCTCCTTCCATTGCTTCTCAACAGTACAGGCCAACAACGACCTCAGCCGTTGTGTAGTTCCGCTAACCACCGACAAAACCAAGGAACGAAGGAGGAGGGATGGGCGTCCGTCTCAGACGACTGTGTTCAGAGAAATGAACAATAATTATTTTACCACCAAAGGCCATACAAACATTAGATAACAACTAGACTTCACTCACTGACCACACTGTCGATGGTCAGACAGGACAAAAGAAGGGTAGGACAAACACAATGAATTTGACAAGTCCGACGTCATAAGGACGGTTCGCTACTGCTGTAGGCCTAATAAATTGCCTGAGGTATGGCGTAATGCGGATAGACCTTCGACTACATAATTTCGGTTACGGATGTCCTATTGTCTGAATACACACCGAACATCGCTACGCAATCGGAGTGTTAATTTCGCGGTGATGCCTTCTGACAATAGGGAGTTTTCGCAAAGCCCCGGCCCGAAACGCCAACGCGAACGCCAAACCCATTGTTCGATGCCACGAAAAGAGCAGCGAACAATAGGATTGATGTTCGCATCGACGTTTCGGAGCTTTGCGAAAACTCTCTCGTGACGTCTTGTCCGACATGTCCGAAGTTGAAGTGACCAGAGGCGTTGATACTTCAAAGATACGACCAATCACAGCCACCTTTTAAAGTCTCCAACTTCCGTTGCAGCTTTAGCGGCAGCATCAAGTGAAGAAAGACGCCTGATACAGGAGTTACTGACAGACGATGCTGCTGCTCGTCCAGTGTTCGATCCCTCAGATGTTGTTAATGTCACCATGAGATTGTGGTTGAACCACGTCGTACAGCTGGTAAGGATTGGTGGCAAGATTTTAGGAGATAACCGTCCACTGGCGGCACTGCTCCAAGTGAGAGTTGGGCTATCTTCTACTGAATGCCCCTTCCCCTCCCCAGACGTCACCCAGATGTATTTTTCATGCAGATTCTGGTCGTAATATGGCAAAAAGTGTAGTCCCCCCTCACGAACCAAATGTCCCCCAAGACAAAAAGCTAGCTATACGACCCAACTCAGCTGCGATACAATTGACCAGCATTTCATGCCATTGCCCTAACCCTACCCTAACCAAAGACTATAGCAATGGTTTCGGGTAAGGGGTAATCGGCAATGCCCTCATTTTTTCAGAATCAAGTCGGAATGGATGTTACCATTGCTACTAGGTACAGACTGGTAAGTGAGCAGCCGGCCTGATATAATCTTTTTTCATCACCATTGTTAGTCGATCCGCTGTGTCTGCCAGGCAAATCATGGCTTTTCCCCACCGTTATCGGAGTAGAAGCAGGACGTAAAAGACTTACATATTCACTTCGGAAACATGCTTTATGCATAAAATTGTCATTTTTTAGCGGTGGAATGTGCCCACCATGACCTGGAAGCCGGAGGACTACGGGAACGCAACTTCAGTCCATCTCCAACCAGACAGGATTTGGACCCCGGATCTCGTTCTTCTGAACACGTGAGTTATCACGCCATCAGTAATCACGGGTTCGAACCCTGTCGATATGTCGCAGACCTAGACAAAGAAGAGGCTGTCCTGGTCGCCAGAGGATCTATACAATGCAACATGATACCTCATCCTCCTACAGCAGGGCTTTGGTCTCGTTCCTCTTCATACATTCGCACATAAAAACCCCTGTGGTTGGAGGATGCGATACCTTGGCTATGCAGGAAGGTAACCTCTTGTGAAAGTCTCCAGCGATAGAGTCATCGGCCCAGACACACCTATCTCATTTCAGACTCATGAAGGAGAAATACAAAAACGGCGAAGCCAAGGACAGCCTCCTCGCCGCCACAGCCGTGGTGGTCACATATAACGGTAGCGCAGAATGGCGGTCTCCCGGTATCACAAAGGCAAGCTGCAAGATGGATACCATCTACTTCCCTTTCGACAGACACAAGTGTATCATGAATTTCACCCTTTTGACCAACACGGTAAGGACGGTAGGTAAACTCTAAAGATCTAGTTTCTTTGGATAGAATGTTGAGGCTCACACTAGACTGTGCGGCTGGTGGAGTGAGAAATTAAATCCACGCCGATTGCTATAGGAGTTCCGACCCATGGTTTCTTACCATTTTACATGAAATCTCTCGATGAAGGACACCTTGTGGATTAATATTGCCTTGAACTGAGAGCTGTCCTGATCATGGACAGAATGAACAGAAGCGTCCAATTTGGGATGCCGTTAATAGAGAGGTGTCCTCCTGGCAGGGGTGTCCGCTACAGCAGGTTTCACCAAACTTACAAATCAACATTTAGCCCTCGATTATAGGCGCAGATTGCTCCATTGCTGCTCAATGATTTGTTGCTGACAATATTACGTCCATGAAAGGCGTAAACGCCGATCTTTCAACACTTTCAGGCCAAACTGTTCCCTGAGGGCACCGACGCCCTCACTCTGAAGGAAGGAGATACCTCCAATTACGGGATTTGGCAGGTCGAGGGCTTGCCCGTGACATCTGAGCTGGTGTACCTCGGCACCTCCCGAGACCCTCACATACAACTCAGCATGGCCATCATCCTAACAAGAAAACCTTTGTTTTTCGTCTATAACGTCATCTA
>NMRB01001681.1:25502-43208 GCA_002633025.1 Notospermus geniculatus | reverse complement strand
CCCCCCCCCCCCGAGAGGCTTTTGACCCCACCCCCAGACCAAAAAGCTAAATACGACCCTGCCTCATTGTATGGGAAGATTTACACTGAGAAACAAGAGTAGAAAATTTGTTTGTTCCCCTCCCCATTGAAAAGCCATGATCCAGTTTCGAGTTGTCTCTTTTTGCGGCGGAACGGTGGAACGCATTTCTCGAAAAGCCCGAGTCATTACAAATCGCGCGTAATCAGTGGTTGTTACGTAGTTTTCATTGGTCAACAGTCCATGGTCTTCAAAAACCCGTTTTTTTCTGCGATGTGTTGAGCCCGGTGTTGAGGGTCAAGTTGTTTCCCGCGCCGCGTTTGCGATCACCTTGCCCAGTGTTAGCGCCATCTATCGTTGAGCAATGGAACCAGGCTAACTTGACTGGTTCCTCTCTTCGCCGCCTGCATACGCGCGGCGCTGCGGCTACGACGAAAAATTCGGGAGAAGTTGGTGACAACCTCAACCTGTCTACTGTAAACCCAAGCAAAGCCAAGGTTGATACTGTGAGGCCTCCGTAATCATGTGTTTCTTGTATGTTTTGGGAGACAGCAGCTTCTAATTGATTCCGCCTATTGTAATGCCTTCCTTCGTTCTAGCCTAGTGTGGTACCGGTATACAATGTATAACAACCATGTATTAACCCAAGGTACAAAAAGCACAAAATTGACACAATAAATGATCGGGGTTCAGGAATGGTGATCACGTCTCAGGCCCCATGGGCCTCACACGTGATCACGTCTCAGGCCCCAAATATACCGCAATGCACATGCGTACTAGGTCATATCTACTTCTTCTCGTCGCCTGTAGATGGCGTGTAAAGTGATTGCTGGTGTAACAGCTATAGATATCCCCCAGAATGAGTGCCCGTTTCTGTTGTTACATGACGGAGTCAAGGTGCATGGCGACAGAAACCGATAGCCAGAGAGTTGAATGTAACAATTTTTGGTCACGTTTGAGGCCCTGTTTAGCAATCACGAACTAATACTTGTATAAGAAGCAAGAAAATGTGGCATTTCTGTTTCATCACGTCTGAGGCCCCATCCTTGGTCACATCTGAGGCCTCCACTCCTCCCTGTCATTAATAAGTGCGCCTTCAGCAAACAAGAAATCTGACATTCAGGGCAGGATCCAGGACTGATGAAAAGGGAGCGTAGCTCAACGGAGTGGTGAGCTAACCATGCACAATATCCGAAGAAGGGTCTGACTCTGGGGGCCCCAAAACATTTGACAATTTAGGCCTAGGGGCCTAAGTGTTTTTGATGCATTTTCCTGTCATTTGGGGGGGGGGGCATTTTGATCACGTCTGAGGCCCCACTATCACTTTTATAGCAAGTAGGAAAGTGGGCGACATAGTCCAACTGATACCTTTTGACATGAGAGGCTAGGCAGGGGTAGGGACCTCACAGTGTATCCTGTCATCAAAGCCTTATAAAATCAATTACAAAGAACGCAAACAGCAAATTCCCCTCAACTGCAGATTTGCAGAGTGACCGCGCCTTTAAAACTGTCCCGTTACACGAGTATTGGCTATAAGAAACAACGATAGCAAATTATTGTCACTCGGACTAGCACTCTAGGACTACCATCACTTCCACACTGGCAATTCAGATCACTTTACACGCCATCTATTGCCTGTGAAAAGAAATAAATATGACCTAATACACATGCGTAGTGCGGGGCCTGAGACGTGATCACGTTTCAGGCCCATGGGGCCTGAGACGTGATCATCATTCTTGAACTCTTATGCAATAAATGATAATAAACAAGAAGTCAATCTCCAGAATTCACGAATTTTCGACCCCAACCGGGGTCTTTTTCAAGTGGAACTTTACAATCTGAAACTCTAGAAAAGACTGAGGACTCAGTCTTTTCTAGAGTTTCAGATTGTAAAGTTCCACTTGAAAAAGACCCCGGTTGGGGTCGAAAATTCGTGAATTCTGGAGATTGACTTCTTGTTTATTATCAACCATGTATTAACCATGTTAACACCATGACAGTGTAGGCCTAGCCTAGCCTAGGCCTAGTGAAGCCTAGGCCTGTGTGTGTCAGATAGCCTATTAAAGCCACAGGGACATGAAGCAATAGTTTTGAGATACCGTAGGCCTACACGGTATGTTTAGTTGTAAGATACCGGTAGGCCTACCGATGTTTATTACGACGGATCACAGAGCACATCCTCAACGGACTGGTGGCGTGGCACGAGAGGGGAGGAGGGGGTTGGGGAGGGGTAGATCTACTTTGTGGCTCAGGGTGCAGGCGCGGATCCAGAGGGGGGGTTTTGGGGGTCGTGACCCCCCCTGCTCGCCACCACCAATTGTTTTTTTTTCAATAATTTGCGACAGTAAGCAAAAAAATCCGCAAAAAAAGCTCCTATTTTGATACTGAGATGCCAGGAAATCGCGTCTACGGCCTTCTAGATTTCAAAATTTTCTGGGGGAGACCCCCCACACCCCCCATCCACGCCGGCATCGTCGACGTCCGCCTGCAACGACCGCCCTCGGCGGCCCTGACCCCCCTCTGCCAAAAATCCTGGATCCGCGCCTGGGGTGACTATTTGTTACTACTGCTGGTTGGCTAAGGCTGCACGCTGCATAGCCCTCTAGGCTTGGCCAATATCATGACTGACTGATTGAATGAGTCATTGATATTCGTGTGATAAATGATTCATATTTGCATACCAAAACCATGAATTAATCTGAATGAATTTCTCAAGTCAGCAGGCTGCCAGCGCCAGCATGGCCAGTATTAAATGACTCAGTATTATCCTATCAGCAGTAGGGAGGTTTACCGGTACCGGTACCTGGTACTTCAAAGTAGGCTACTACTGACAGGCTGCATCATGGGGAGAGTTCCCATGTAAGATCATCATTGTCATTTAACCTGGCTGGCTTTTGTAACTGGCACTACTGAGAAAACGAGATCTTTCAACTTCTTTTTCTGATTTTCTCTAGATAACACTGACAAGAACCAGGACTCAATTCTATTTGACATTCCAAAAGTGGGCGATATTACAAGATGGCAGAGGGCAGTTGCAATATGGGCTCAGAAAACCTGAGTCAGGAGCAGGTATGTTCCATAGGCAGAGATGTCATTCCTACCAATACAACATAATAGGGCTTGTTAGTGGTCGTGGGAATGGTAACCATATCTGTTTGGAAAGAAATCTAGTAGTGAGATGAGGGGCCTGATTCTAAGTTGGAAATTCTTTGCTTCTGTGTTAGCATGATATATTAGCCACCCCTGTGTTTAGCTCATGAAGTAAAATGTAAAATGCTTTGAGTCAACTGGAGTAAGTCATTTTAAACAAACCACTGAATAACCCCTTGGTAGGAGGACAAGGGGTCTCAAGCTCTATTGCTTTAACAGACAATGTCTTCTTTGCAGGTTCTACTCGCGCCGTACACATACATTCTACAAGTCCCAGGAAAACATGTCAGGACCAAGCTGACCTTGGTATGTAGCACCAAATCCTGCTTACTTTCATAAGAAGTTTGATCATTTTCTGATTCAAGTTCAGTCAAACCTAATGGCTTATTCTGTTCGATTTTTTTCTCAAATTACTCTCTCTACTTTAGGCGTTTAACCATTGGCTCAATATCAGTGAGGACAAAATCAAAGTCATCAGTGAAGTCACACAGATGCTTCATAATGCTAGTCTCCTGTAAGTAACAGTGATTGACCATGGCTATCAACATCTGACCCTCTGATACCGTAGGGCCTACTTGATATGTTTTTGGCACTGGAAAAATCAGTATATGTGTAGTTGGTATATATGTGTAAAGTGGTAAAGCTGTATAGCCTGGTCTTGATGCAACACCTTCATTGAACAAGTTCTTCTACTTTCAGTATTGATGACATAGAAGATAATTCCAAGTTGAGACGAGGTATTCCAGTGGCCCATAATATCTATGGAGTTCCCCACACAATCAACAGTGCCAATTACATTTATTTTCTTGGTCTTGAGAAGGTGCTCTCACTACAACATCCAGATTGTACAAAAGTCTTCACAGGTATCTATCCAGGTTACCTCTTCTTGTGGACAAAGTTAACCTTCCATACTTACCAAGGCCAATATTGCTATGGCTTCAGTCCTGACAGAAAAATCCAATATAATACAATACAGTACAACATATATTTTGGCTGATATAGTCTGAAAATCACCGCTTTTTTGTCCATCATATTCCAGAACAGCTGCTTGAGCTTCATCGAGGCCAAGGTATGGACATCTACTGGAGAGACTCCTATACCTGCCCCACAGAAGAAGAATACAAAGATATGGTGATTAGGAGTAAGTCCAGTGAGGCCACGCTTGGCAGACTCTACTGTCATGTGGACACCGATTCCCATATTGAACAGAAACCAAACTTAAGTCCCAACAGAATGGGTCTTTTCTGTTCTGCACTTGTTGCGAGCCCTGCCATCTTCACTGAGTTCAGGTAAAGACTCGGCTTCTCCTCCCTTGACCTTCACGCAAGCAAACCACATCCCGTGTTCAACAGATTTCCCCGGTCCCAAAAATAGCAACCAATCACGGCAAAGCTTGCACCGACCCATGTGCATGACGTGTTCCTGGTAATGACGTTGGCCACTCAAAATTTGATGAAATGACACCATTGATATTTTTTCTTCCGTGAACGACGAAGAAACGAGGCTTCTGATTGGGCGCACGAGAAAATCCCAAAGCGTTGAACATGGAATCTGGCTGCTTGCTGCAGAGTGTAGGAAGAGGTTAGCCGATTTCTACACGATGCATTATGCAGAATGAGCCCTGCTGGATCTGGAAGGCTCAACACCTCATTTGCAGTTGGCAATTATGTCATATCAGTCCTTTGATTTTGGAGTAGGACGCTTTTATTCTGCACTGCCGTACTCCACTTGTTGATGATGATGATGATGGTTGAGACTGTCCACAAACTGTTAACATCTTTTTTCAGAGACTGGAGGCCTGTTTGGACTGGCCGTGGGTCTTATGCAACTGTTCAGTGAAAACAAGAGTAATTTCAAGCCCCTTCTTGACACACTGGGCCTTTATTTCCAGATCAGGGATGATTATGCCAATCTTTACTCAAAAGAGGTTAGTACCGGTATTGAAAACCTGCTTCAGAAAGCCTATTCCGTATTCTGTATCAAAGATGTTGGGAGTATATTGACCCATCCCTTCATTTTGTTTTCAGTATGAAGCAAACAAGAGCTACTGTGAAGATTTCACTGAGGGAAAGTTTTCTTTTCCAATCATCCATGGGATTAGATCGGAGAAAAATTCTAATCAGATCATGAGTATCCTTTTGATTCGAACACACGGCTGTTTATCTCATGGGACCAATCTTCCCAAGTTTAATACTTGTAGAAGTTGGTTGCTACACATAGGAACACATGCTACACATAGGAACAGTGAGTGGTCTAGTGTTCGATAGCTCAAGGGTGACCTATGTTATAATCTCCAAGGAATGTTCATGCTGAATAGAATAAGCATAGTGGGTGTTTCTATGAAAGCTCTTTCATGTTGAGGTTACACAATCCCTAACTTCATGTCAGGTATCATCCGGCAACGTACAACTGATAATGATGTGAAAAAATACTGTGTGGAATATCTGCACAAACTTGGAGCATTTGAATACACGAAGAAGGTGCTGATAGAACTTGAAGAGAGGTATGTCCATCATGATTATTTTGATTCTGTTCTCAAACCTCAACTTAACTGCACAGAATCAACTCTCTTCACAGCACTTTGTAATGTTCTCTGTTTCTTTTCAGGGCCACGGCGATCATTGAAGATCTGGGAGGAAATCCTCATTTAACTGGACTAATAACAGAGCTCAAGAAACTCTATAGAAATAATGATAAAGTTAAGGCATCAAGTAGTTGATGAGTCTTAACTGTCGGGAGTTTTAATTCTGTAACCTAGCATAGCTTAGGTCACACCAGTCGTGTGTTTACTGTGGCCATATGGATGATATTGCAAGAAAACCGTATGGTGGTTTGTGTTGCATTCATCACAAGCTTCCTGACCGACCCAAACGCATGGGGCCGTATTCTAGAAGCTTCCTTAACTCTAAGGTTCACCTTTAGCTTTACATATGTATTGTTTGCAGGGCAAATACAAAAATGTAAAGTTTAGAGTAAAGGAGGCTTCAAGAATACTGGCCATGGTGTCTAGAGAAATTGTCACAAAAATTAGAATTTTGTATTTAAGATTCATCAAATCTCTTGCAATGATACATCAGGGCCCATATTCATAAAACCTTGCAAGCTTAGTTGGTTGCTAGTTGTGTACATTGGCCTGTACAAACTACGCACTTTAGCAGGCAACTAAGCCTAGCAAGGTTTTATTATATGGGCCCTGGTGTCCCTGTAAGTACTCCGTGGACCAAGATGATTATGTGCAATTGCATTACTACTCAATGTTTTACAAATAAAGAATTGGATCAAAGAGATCCCTGATTAGTTTCTTGTTCTATTTACTACTTTCTATCATCAGTTTGAAAAGATCAAGTGAACAAAGACAAAGTGTTCCTGATAGCAAGAAAGGTTTCAAGGTGCTATCAGTACTTGACAAATGGATGAAGACGGAACCATGGACAATGAAAAAGGGTCAACCCCTTTAAAACAGTGGTATCTCTGTTATGGACACTTGTGAGACTGACAAATAGTGTCCTCAATTAAGAGGTGACCTGAAAAGTGAGGTTAAAAAGAGCAGACATCGACACTTTGGGACTGAACTTGAGTGTCCTCCTGGCAGAGGTGTCCGCTACCCGAGGGTCTGCTGTCCAGTTCTTGAACAGAACACAGTTAAGACAACGAAGTCCAAATGCAAAATCATTTTGAATGTTTTATTCTTGATATTGTTGTTAAGGTGGCAAGTTCTTGAGTTCTTTGTACAAAATAAAACTGGCATCTGATACAATTTGCTTCTGAACACGTTTGCATCTGACACATCAGAAATGAAGAATTTGGATGCGACATATTATCATAACCTTAGCGACCCCAAACCTCTGAAACAGTGTCATTCGTTACAGCCAGGGTTAGTCGCATACCAGAGAAAAAGAAAGATAGACAAACCGAAAATACTGGAACAAGCCCTGAACTTCTGAATGCATTATTTAAAATAACTGCCAGCAGATTCTAGTCTAAGTTCACCAACATGGGTTCAGACTGTATCTATTCACCAACATGGGTTCAGACTGTATCTATTCACCAACATGAAAATAAGCTAGACTTGAGAACTCTCCATTCATAAGAACATCAGCTATGGTACATTAAACCAGAAAAAATCAATTTGCCACTCGGTGGCAACTGAACATGGCCTAAATATTTAGTACTCACTGAATGTAATTTACACTGCCAAAAATAGTCTACAGCTAACCGGTATTGAAATTACACTCATGAAACAGTCAAATTCTGTACACTGTATAATGTATGTATATTTACTTATAACAAATTGCAATATCAATGGTTTTCTAAATGCTGTTTTACACTTTGCTGGAAAGTCCAGCTTCACAGTATAAAACAATTCTACTTGACCACTACGTCACTATGCGGAAGGACACCAAACATCAAACAATCATGTGGACTGGTTTTATAAACTCCAAAATTGCAATGAAATCCACTCTTTCTGATGAGCCGTCGTACCGTGCGTGACTGTTGCACTCTCATAGCAGAAAGAACTGTGTTCCGATGCACAATACCATAAAGGAGGTCCAATTCCTAACACTATAGATCATTTTCAAATTGACGTAAATGACAAACATCTGCACACTTCCGCTGAAATCTCAATCATAACCTCAGTCTGAAACTGAATGACGTGACGCAGACAACCCTATGACAGTGACTTCGAAGACGTTGCGTCAATCTTAGCTGAATTATGGATTGTGTCACATCACCCAGTTCCAGATCGAGGTTATGGTTGAGACTTTGGTGGAAGTGCGCAGATCTGTGAATTTGAGAATCGTCTATTGCAGGCTGCAATGTTAAACACACTTTCATGAGGGATTCGCCAATTGGGCGTATATAACCAGTTCAAATGATTTATAATAACATGAATCCCTAATATTCCCCTCTAGAACTGATTATCAGACCATATTACAAGCCGTTTCTGTACATGGAAAATCAGGAGGTGCCTGGTCCCAGGTCAAGTGACCTTGACCTGCTCAAGTGACCTTGACCTGCTCAAGTGACCTTGACCTCCTCAAGTGACCTTGGCCTGCACATCAAAACTTCTCAAGTACATCAAATCATGGGCAGTTCTGATAAATTGAACTCCTAATCAATACATAGAACTAGACAAATAACATCATTTTTACAGCTGAAGCTACAAAGATGGCACACCAACAGGGGTACCGCCTACACAGAGGCCTCCTAGAATTATCAAGGATACCGGTAATTCAGCTTCAAATTCATATAGGCCTTTCTACATGAACAAGTCACCACCAGGTATTATCAACACTAAAACTGTCCCTTAATATGGTTGTTGAGGGGGAGGGGCAGTATTCCTCGAGTCAAAATAATGATCACACATGGCTGGCCTCTCCGAGGTCAAAATAGCACACGTCGGCCTCTCAGTGGACAGAATCATGAAACACGTAGCACATGGCTTCTCGAAGAGGTTGAAGTCATGATAGCACATGTTGGCCTCTCAGACTGCACTTCAATTTATTCTGTAATGACCAGGTAACAACATGGTGTAATTTTCAGCACATATCACTTGAGTTATTTCAGATACTTGGAGATCTTGCCATCCGCAGAAACACACATGGGACTCGCATCAAGCCAGATCATTCACAATGTACCCATTAGATTTGCCAAATCTTGATGTCCCCAATTCCTGTTGAGTGACTGAGCCCCCAGAGCACATTGAAGAGGACGAGACACATCTCAGAAGACTTTCTGATGGCCGGCTGCTCTAGAGTGCTGGCAGTTGAATTGAGTCGAATGCCTGCCTTGTGTGCTGATCTACAATCTACTGTAGTGCACTGTGTAGCACACGTGCTCCCCATTCTGGTTGATCCGCCCTTGAGTGTGTTTCAGTCTCACAATATCCTTGATAATTCAGTTCGGCCATTGTCCTGTAGTGGGCACTGTTAGATAGGTTTGTACAGTAAGGTTGTAACATATTTTTTCTTGTATCTGTGCGTCGCACTTAGCACCATGACCCCGTCCTGAAAGAGAAGAAACTCACTTGAAAGACTGAGAGGGTAATTCTGACTGACATGACAGGGCAAATATGGCCACCCCATATAGGACAGTCCTATTTGGCTACGAACTCCATAAATCATGTCCCGTTTAGCTTCAATCTTTATAATTCAGGTCCAATGTGACTACAAACTACATAATTCAGGGCCTATTTGGCTGCCAACCAACAATGATTTCAGGTCCCACAATTCAAGTCCTATTTGACTATAAACTCCAACCCAAGTCCAATTTGGCCACAAAAATCTACGCATACTTACTTTTATCGACAGAGCATATAAGTGGTTTAACATTACGTGGTTAGGTTCTGGTAATAAAGTAGGTTCACACTGAAAAAGATATGCAACTGTTTAGTTACCTTCGCAGGACTGGTGTAGTAAACCACAGAAATGATGAATATGTAGTATCCGGTGTGTCCTCTTGGCAGCACCGAAAAGACAACCAACAGACACAGACTTTATAAACTTACATGTATTGGAACATCTTTATTTAGTATGACCTGAAGTAAATGTGGAGGTAGGAGGGGTGGTCCACCAGTGTGTTTGTCGGGCCGTCGGACAGGGATCTCCTGACCATATTCCCCTGGAGGAGAACCCGAAGCTGAAAAAGATGGTGATACTGGACGGTAATTTTGGCAAGAACATGAGCTAGAGGAAATGATGAAATTCACAGTTCTTTTAGAGATGATGTGTTTCGAGAAAAGTGAGGAACATAATCTTCCAATTTCAAATTCAAACCTCCTTCCTGACCCTGAGTATTCCTTCTGTACCCAAGGTTGTACGCTAACAACTGGAGGGTAAACACAGTATGGGCCACGGAGAACCTGGCTCAGTTCTACAGTTCTCTACTCCTGCCAATATCACCCTTACTCAGAACTGTATAAAATCTGACCATGGTGGAAACTGAGAGTGTAAAGTCCTGCTTACATTGCTCACAGCCATACAAGTCATATTAGGGAGGTGCTATTGATAGTTTTAGCACACCACTTACTTCTTGAAGAGCTGACACTACCTATACTGTCCTGAGCAAGTGCTTCAAATACTTCAAAATCTGACGACTTCACAGATATGAAGTTATTCTGTGTTCCAAGGTTATTTTCAACAGTAACCTGCAATGAAAAAGCAAGATTTTGAAATCAAAAGAAGGTTCAGGATTTTTGTGCATCAGTGACAGAATGCAAGCCATCAGCTACTTGGCAGTTGGACCAGCCCGCCACCGAGGCATGGGAAAATGAGGTTTGCTACTTGTACTGTAGCACTGAGGAATACCAGTGCTAAGACTGATGGGACTAAAGCCCTTCCCCCCAGTTCATCACAAGGGGCACTGCAACCAAGAAGACTGCTGAACTAATCAGAGACAGTAACTGCTTTAGACGGAAATAATGCATGGAAAAGAATTGGGTATTTTATCCTAAGTTAATGGGATGACCTCCACCGGGTCACTTGCATTGTACACCGTTCAGATCTCAAGACACATCTTCAGAAAACTCTCATCCACATGACATCAAGTCTTGTCACACATCATGTGATCATAACTTTTCTGGCATCTTCGTGCCTCAGTCCCTCTTGTCAAAATAACAAAAGAATAACAAAGCCAATGAAAAAGTAAAGAAATAAGAGAACCAAAACAACTCAAACAGGAGAGGATAGCAATTAGCGTTTGGATTAGAGGTCAGTTTAGGCATGCTTTGCAGAAGTGGGTTAACAGAAATGCTAGGTTGGATTAGCGCAAACCAAAACGAGGGCAACATGCAGCACTTGGTAACTTCATGAAGGTGACGTTGTTAGATAACTGATGAGAACAAGTCAATGTCTGAACTGGCAAGTCAGTGGGTGCTGTGTACAATAGGTTTTACTCTCATCTCATCTCAGGACCATCCCATTGTCTTGAAAATTTGACTTTGCGGTTGGATAAAATCACTAAATATAGGCAGCAGAAGGAATGCAGTTTATGGAGAACAATGCTTTATTGCAGGCTGCAAATTTCAAACAGGGTTTCATTATGAAAAACCTGTGCCTGAGAGAAAAGGAAGGTGCATGATCTTGAGAACAAACAGACTCTGCCCCAAACACGAATAGGTTTCACACAAATCTATGTACAGAATGTTCATGATATCCTTAGACTTGGGTTCAGCCTTTTCAAACAAGAGGTCTGTCTGCCTCACAGTCAGCTGATATTGCAGGCCAAGTTTCTTGTAAATGGACAGTTTTGACCCAAGTTTAAGAATACAGAGAGTGTGTGAAGAAATGTCCCCTAAACATTTAGAAGACACAGCACTGCCACTGTTTATGGGACAGTTTTATGAAACACCCCATATACAGACTTCCGTTCCTGCCTTTGCTAATGGAATAGACAGTAAATGCTTGAAAATGAATACAGCAGCTTGGTTCCTTTGTACATACCTCATCCTTGCAATCATATGGTACAGTTAACTGAAAAAGAACCATACCATAGGTGGGGAAGAGCTATGGGTCAAAGATTGTTATGTCAGAATGAACAGGGCTCTCTCCAGCATCACCACAGATACTCACTCTCCCATCTTAGACAGTGTAGCTGTCTCAATCAGCATGTTTGTGATTGCTGTGCAGGGAACGAACTAGCCTCCACTAATTTCAGTCATACAAACTGATTTTGCTAAATCAGTAAATGTGTTGTGATGTGCTAAAGCAGTTATGATGAGTAAGCATGATTTGAATAAGGGTTGCCTCTGCTGCCCTGATACATTTGGGCATCAACCTGCAGGTGACTTACAGACGACTTTAAATCACACCAGTAGACTCTTAGAATTTAGATATTATTTCAAACCTGTGATATTGATAAAGATCAGGAAATCAGGGAATGAAGAAAGGAATGGAAAATCAGGAACTGGAAAAGCAAACACATGAATTTGATTGCATTCCAACTGAATCAAATGCAGGCCTTAATGACAGAATCAGTTATATTTTCAGTTTCAATTGATGTTCTGCACCAAAAACAGTTGAATCACTGTGGCAGTGTATGGCACCTACCACAAAGTAAGCTGCAACTTCCCTCAATCCCCAGCCAAGAGAAAAGCAATGTAAATATCAACCACAGCCAACTGAGTAACATCCGAGAACAAATAGGCAACAAGCAAGAGAAGCAACCATGCAAAGTTAAGAAAGTGGGCTGGATCTGATGAAATATAGGGCCCTCCAAAACTAATGTAGTAGGCAATCAACTAAGGGGAAGACACGAAAATAACACAACACCAATGTGTCATTGTAGGCAAAAAAATGTACTCCTTTACATCTTTTCTGACTATGAAAAATGCCCTAAATTTCCAAAATGGACCCCAGAACAACCGACTCCTTACTCTGCAACAGTATTTAGTCCAGAAGGAATAGAACAATCACAAAAGTGAAACAGGATTTACTGAAAATGAGGCAAAGAAACTGAAGTAAAATATTTTCTAAATCCAGCAGGACTTTTTGAGATGGTATTATTTACCTCACTGGTATCATGGACCCACTCCCCATCGACGTAGAACTTGTACTGGTGCTCCCCTTCAGGTAAGTCGACAATGGTGTAGAAAGTCCCATGGCTAAATGATAAGAAAAAATGCTGATCACCACGGTGAAGTTTTCATGATGTAGTAGTTTCTATAATACCGGTACTACATGTAATAGATGAGAAAATATCAAATGATAGCAATCTGTCCATTCTGTATTGTGAAGTAAAGGAAAATGACCAAGAGGGAGGCAAAAGATGGCATTTCTATTGATATGTTTTTTTTGCCCTGAGCCTCATCCTTGATAATATCTCCTTGTTTTTGACATTCTTCCTTCTAAACAACACTAACCTCTTAACCATGGGTATTTTTGTCTTCCATCCAGTAAATGTCNGGTTTCTTTAGTTCTTGAATGGAAAGAGCACAGTTTTTTGGTCCAGGGGAAGTCATTTTTATTGGAATAAAACGGTGTTTTGGGGTGTCTGCAGGTGCATGAAGTGGTGAAGCGAGTTGACTTGTGAGTTCTTGTTACCGGCCCTGTCTTTTTATATATTTTAGGGGTAAAATCACCATAAGTACAGCTGCCCGTGGTTAGGCATTTCCAACTTAATCAGCAAGTGAAACGGAATTGAATAGGCTTGGCCAAGTCAAGGCCAACATGAATCGAATGATGTTGTATGACGACGTGTGTTCTAACGTCTAGGCCTGTAAGAAAGACAGTCAGTCATAAAAAGCTTGGTAGGCCTAGATGACCAATGGCAATGCGTACCTTAAACTGCCTCGTAAATTCATCCCCGCCATCATCCTGCGATGGCTGATACAGCAGTTTCCTCCTGGTTCCAGACGCTTCTGGACCGCCGGTCAAAAAGTCAAATGATGCTTCTTCAGAATACGCATCCTTATTTGGAGACGGGTCCTCCCCAGAAAGCCTCCGTTTAGCTCCTCCCGTTGTGTTCCCCATGATTAGTGATTGAGTGAAACAATAACAAAGTGTCTAAATCACACAATGAAAACAGTCAGGCAAGTCTGACGCAATTTATTGGATGAGTAGTGCGGATCCTGAACAGTGTAAACAATGTCGTTTGAGGTCAATAATACATGGCTGAAGTCATGCACACAGCACTGTACATCATAGCATTGCACATAGGCCTAACCTACACTGTCACAACACACTGAGTTTCAGGAACTCATACATCCAGTTCGGGACAGGACGTGTCGCCTGCTAACACTACACAGCTCAATTATGTCATCATCTAACTTCCTCAAGTGATAAGCAAGATATTCATCAACAGATTCAGCCGTAAATATCAAGGATTATCAGCAAAGATCCCCTCTAATTTAGCACGTGAAGTTCTTGTATTACAACTCGATGTAAACAGCAATGGAGGTCATCACTCTTACTGCGCATGCTCATGCTAATCAGATTGCGAAATACACGGCAAATATACATGGCTGGATGTACATACTTTACTCTGCTTGGAGAGTGGAAAAGTATACAGGGCGTTTCAGTAAAAATGTTCCTAACGAATAACAGTATTTTTTAACTGCAACACTTCCAAGCCTGGAGGGAGTGAATTTCAGTTCATCTCATTCAATTCTTACAGGGTGAGATTGATACTGATCATAATATACGTGCATCTCAGCCCTTGTCATCCTGCATCATCACGGGAGGAGGGGGGACGGAAGTGTAATAGGAAAAGTAGTCCTTTGGCAAAGTATTCTACTGCAAGTCAGTCACCAAAGCACAGGTCACGGACTTCTTGGACAATAACCCACCATCAATCATTAAAAGCAAGATACCTTTCTAGAGGTCATTCCGCCCCCCCCCCCCCCCGTGCTTCCCTTTCATCAGCACATCACCTGGGGCGGGGAGGGGGACACCAGTCCATGCGTTAAATATCTTTAAAGGGCCTCTAGAGGCAGCTCGCCATTAGGCTACTATCAGTACCGGTTCTTCAGCTAGGCGGCGCCACTTTAACGTTAATCACCATTACGAGGTATTGAACCTGGGTTTTCCCCGGGGTTTTCCCCAGCCATGCTGGGCTGCCTCTAGAGGCCCTTTAAAGGCCTGATAATCTGCTGTCAAGTTGTATTTAGGCCATATCAGCATGCCTGGAGAAAAGATGACCCTATGCCATACTGAAGCACCAGATCATCCTAATTGTTCATAGATGTCAGCACTGCAGCATGTCATATTACCCAATCATCAGTTTTGCAGTTTCGACAGGCAAAGCAGATGGCTCTATCTCCAAAGAAGACAGTAGCAAGAGAAAATGAATTCAAAAACAAACAAACAAACAAGTCATTAGTGAAATTTCATCATCTTTATTTGGATAACATCTTGATAATATTCTCCAACACAGAGCAGTTTGTAGCACCATGAAAATGAATAATAAGTTTATTTTGTCAAATCAATACATTATGATCAATAAAACCAAGAAGTGATAAATTGTTGATAAAATCTACAGGTGGAGATAAATTACAAGGAATAAGAGACTCCTATTAATAAAGTATGGTTAAAATGAAGATTATGAAGCACTACTCTATAGCACTCTGTCATCCAATGGTAAAAGGCAGTAGTAAAATGGTCAACTGAAGGAACGGCTCTATCCTGTGCTACCAACTACATCGTAGCACAGAATCTAGCTATTAGTTCAATCAACCTTCCCCCCACTGATCACAAGTGGAGACATAAGTTCTTACTACAGGAGGACCGAGTTGTCCAATGGGAATGCCCTGGCACAATAGCTAAACTATTGGTAGTAAAGGGACATGTTGACTGANTAGCAATTAGCGTTTGGATTAGAGGTCAGTTTAGGCATGCTTTGCAGAAGTGGGTTAACAGAAATGCTAGGTTGGATTAGCGCAAACCAAAATGAGGGCAACATGCAGCACTTGGGTAACTTCATGAAGGTGACGTTGTTAGATAACTGATGAGAACAAGTCAATGTCTGAACTGGCAAGTCAGTGGGTGCTGTGTACAATAGGTTTTACTCTCATCTCATCTCAGGATGGTCCCACTGTCTCGAAAATTTGACGTTGCGGTTGGATAAAATCACTATGTTGGTAGCAGAAGGAATGCAGTTTATGGAGAACAGTGCTTTATTGCAGGCCGCAAATTTCAAACAGGGTTTCATTACGAAAAACCTGTGCCCGAGAGAAAAGGAAGAAGGTGCATGAACTTGAGAACAAACAGACCACACTCTGCCCCAAACATGAATAAGTTTCACACAAATCTATGTACAGAATGTTCATGATATCCTTAGACTTGGGTTCAGCCTTTTTAAACAAGAGGCCTATCTGCCTCACACTCAGCTGATATTGCAGGCCAAGTTTCTTGCAAATAATGGACAGTTTTGGCCCCCAAGTTTAAGAATACAGAGTGTGTGTGAAGAAATGTCCCCTGAACATTTAGAAGACACAGCACTGCCACTGTTTGTGGGACAGTTTTATGAAACACCCCATATACGGACTTCTGTTCCTGCCTTTGCCAATGGAATAGACAGTAAATGCTTGAAAATGAATACAGTAGCTTGGTTCCTTTGTACATACCTCATCCTTGCAATCATATGGTACAGTTAACTGAAAAAGAACCATACCATAGGTGGGGAAGAGCTATGGGTCAAAGATTGTTATGTCAGAATGAACAGGGCTCTCTCCAGCATCACCACAGACACTCACTCTCCCATCTTAGACAGTAGTATAGCTGTCTCAATCAGCATTTACAATGTAGCGTTTCCTGTGAGTGTTAAGCAGAATTTGACCATGTTTGTGATTGTTGTGCAGGGAACAAACTATTCTCCACTAATTTCAGTCATAAAGAATTGATTTTGCTAAATGTGTTCTGATGTGCTAAAGCAGTTATGATGAGTAAGCATGATTTGAACAAGGGTTGCCTCTGCTGCCCAGAGACATTTGGGCATCAACCTGCAGGAGACTTAGACAACCTTAAATCACACCAGTAGACTCATAGGGCCGTAACTACGAAGCGCGATTAGGCCAACACGCGTGTAAATTCATAGTTATTCAGGTTAAGGGCCTAGAAAACCATTGTGTTGCTACCTTGTACGCTGCTTGATTGGCAACATTTACCCGCAGGATAACCACACGCGGTTAACACTCCTGCGTTTACGTGCAGGAGGATCGAAGAAAAGAGTTGAATGACTCTAAACAAGGCCTGTAGGTTGTTTAAATTTTTCTTTTGTCCTCCTGCTGCTAGACAAAGGAAAGTTAACCACGGGGTGATTATCCTGCGGGTAAATGCTGCCGATTAAGCAGCGGACAAGGTAGCAAAACAATGGTTTTCTAGGCCCTTAACCTGAGTAACTATGAATTTACACGCGTGTTGACCTAATCGCGCTTCGTAAGTATGGCCCTTAGAATTTAGACATTATCTCAAACCTGTGATATGGATAAAGATCAGGAAATCAGGGAATGAAGAAAGGAATGGAAAATCAGGAACCGGAAAAGCAAACACATGAATGTGATTGCATTCCAACTGAATCAAATGCAGGCCTTCATGACGTTCATGGATGTTCTGCACCAAAAACAGTTGAATCACTGCGGCAGTGTATGGCAACTATGTACCACATAGTAAGCTGCAACTCCCCTCAATCCCCAGCCAAGAGAAAAGCAATGTAAATATCAACCACAGCCAACTGAGTAACATCCGAGAACAAATAGGCAACAAGCACGAGAAGCAACCATGCAAAGTTAAGAAAGTGGGCTGGATCTGATGAAATATAGGGCCTTCCAAAACTAATGTAGTAGGCAATCAACTAAGGGGAAGACACGAAAATAAAACAACACCAATGTGTCATTGTAGGCAAAAAAATGTACTCCTTTACATCTTTTCTGACTATGAAAAATGCCCTAAAGGGGCTGGGCAGAAATGAAGGGTTGTTACAAGTTCGGCATAACTCTTAAACTACTGTTTCGATTTACTTGAAACTTGCACAGATGATACTTTGTACTGATTGATTAACAATTATGATGACATAAAAACAATTGCATTGCTCTTTGCTAATTAA
>NMRB01001681.1:5422-15610 GCA_002633025.1 Notospermus geniculatus | reverse complement strand
GATCAACTTAGGACTGTACTGAGGAAGCTCTCTTAATGGAACACCTCTACCAAGAGGACACTCTACAAGGAGACCTCCACAAGGACACCTCAAACAGGAGGACACCTCAATTGCAAGGACACATTTCGTGGACAACCAACTTCAGTCCCAAATCAGTCAACTGCCCCGTTATTCATTTTGACCTCTGTAATCAGGACACCTCTCAATTATGGACAGAGAGGAACTACACTATTGCCTGAATCACTGAACAACAGAGCAGTATCGAGCCAACACTGGCATCACAGAGAATCTCTCGCAAATCTCACTCACCCTGATGTGCGAGGCATTGATATACCCAGATGAATTACTCGACTTTGGTTTTAGTCTCACACGTGAGCTATCATAAGGATGAACATCTTTGAAGCGATTCTTTGACAGATTTTCTGGGTTTAGGGCCACACGGCATTCCGCTGTCGTCACCTTCTTTGGGATCTTCTCAAATTCAACGAACACCTGGCCTTCTTCAAGTTTACTTTCAAGGTTTTTCCTCTGAAAGGAGAAAGCAGTGATACTGAGAAGCAAATCATGGAGATAATGGAACTCTTCTCGTAGACAGTATCTTAAGTTTTCTAGAAGCCTTGGTAATGAATTGGAAAGAATTCGAAGAAACATTCTTCAGATATCATGGTTGATAGGAACAACATTTCTTCAAATATTTTACAATCAAAACCATGGGATGCCGACTGCTAGACTCAGGGGCAGATGAGTTAAATCATCTGATACATGCAGCTTTTGAAATCCACCAGTCACCGATTATCCACGACAACCAGGAAACATTTCCATGCCCAACTCCAATTCATTATCAAAATCAACTTGTTTATTATCAACCATATATCTCTTGTGAGATGAGCTCCACTGATGAGGCAGCAGGAACAGGCACAGATGGCAGATGCAGCTCAAATAATTACAAAATTCAATATTGTATTATTAATGTTCTAACATCTCATGTAAAAACAACATGATGTTGTTTCTATTGCGGTTCCCTCAAGTGGAACATGTGGCAAATCGGAACAGCATGTGATATTGAAACATTTCTGATAATCAGAACACATGAGCTGTTATACAGAATAGCGAGGCCCCAAGAGATAGACCCCTCTCTTGAAACTACCAGAAGTGCATTTCCAACCAGCAGGGATCCAACGTAGCAGGTCATAGGCGGCAAATCACCTGCTGTTCAAGCTTTTGTACCTGCCTCTTTTGCTCATGGCCTACTGGTATTCTATTGACAATGCACAGGGACAGAGACAAATTTTAGGCACTCTAGGAAAACCCAACGGATGGCGCGGAATGATCAACAAGGGCTGTCAGATTGCCTGTGCATTGGTCTTCTACTGTTTACCTGTTATGAAGTTCAGCTATTGAGAAGAGATGTGCAGGTTCACAAAGGCCATTGACACTTTCCTCAAATGTGACAGCCGTCAGGTTTTCCTAGACTGCCTCACAATATGTACCCTGCTCCTTCAAGAAGCACCCCCCCCCCCCACTTCAAAAACTTCTGAGACCCTGCCACGGTACCATCTCGAACTACCAAGGCCTCTGGTCGCTTCACCTTCAGACCACTCTAGAGTGTAATCCAAAAGCGTAGTGATTTGAACCCTTGATTAGATGTTCAAGATGCCATGTTACTTACTCGGTCGTCTTTCGGCGCCCGTGACTCATCATTCTGAGCAAACATGATCTGAGCTCTTGATATCGTCAGCCCATTCAAGTGAGCCATCTTCAATGGACCCATACTTCGTCTCTTCACTGCATCCTCATCATCCTGAAATGATACACGGAGTTCTGGCTTTTAATCACGAGTAGATAAGAAGACAATTCTACCTTTTGAGTATTGGCAGGGTTAATTCTTGACAAACCATGGCCACATACTCCCGACTGCAATGTACTGATGCATATCAAACGTACAAAAACACCAAGAAATATGACAGTATCAACTTCTACCCCCATGATGATAACGGCACAGAAAAGCAAAACCACGCTTTTGAAATCAGAGAACATAAGTGTAGAAGGAAAACTTACGGGATCACGGCACAGGGTACGAGCTACAGGGGCAAGTGTAGTCACTGAATGCCAATCGATCAAGGAACTTGCATGTACTACCAAGAATGCCAACCGAACTCAGAGGGCAAAACCTCTCTTTGAAGAAACGTAAACCAAGATGGGGACGCCTGAACTAAGAGGACACTGATGACTCTCTGTTTCTGACATCTAACCTGTTCCAATTTGGTCAGTAGTTCCCTTCCATTACACAATATACCTCTGTAATTTGGACACCTCCAAATTAAGGATGGATAGGTCATTCTGACGGGTGTTTGTAATACAGAGGGACTACTGTATCAACATGAGGAGTCAGAGCATGGTGAGGTATCTAGGTCGATGATACAGCTCTGGACATCATCCAATTCTATAACACAATCAACACATATGACCCATGATAATTAGTCAAATAATCGACCTGTTGGTGAAAATGAGAATCGCATAGGTTTGTGGATGCTTTTTTATTGATTCGTCTGTAAATTATTTATGAACGTCACAAGAATTCATTGGAAAGTTTATTCTTATTTCACTTGAAATGCAACAGGTATTGGAATCAATGAACGATCTGCGACAGAAGGACGCCTCTGACATACAGGAAAAAAACGCTACAATGGCCTGCTGTTAGGTTGTGTGGGATATGAGAAGGGAAAATCTATGTTTGTTTGGAAAGCGTCAATATCGAACGCCAAGTCCACAACATATTCAATGTATTGATACCATATCACATAGAAACATGGCAGAGAAAGTGATCACCAACTGACAATGGGGTATCATTCTGTCAAGTGTCCTCTTGGGGATTGTACCTCTTCATCAGCTGGGGAAATAGGGCCGATCTAGCTGTCACCGATAAATCGGACGATCACCCACCGATCTGCAGTTCAGAAGCTAATTATCATAATATATTCACTGCTGCAGGTCATGGCAAGTGTCAATATTTAGCATTTTTAATTGTTTTAACTGTGCAAACTCATCTTGACTGTATCTAGCATTGTCTAAAATGGTTAGGGAAGTGGTGAAAAGCTGTCAGTTGCTGCTTCTTACCTCTGAAAATGCAAAAATCTGTCAAACACTTGATTTCAATGCAGTTTTTTTTGGCTAGTGGCGGCGCCTTGTGGGCACTATGTTAGTTAGGATACCTACGTGCGGTTTTTCGTATTTGCATGCGCAAATGCATTTTCTTAACAAACACAGCTTGATGGGATGATTTCTGGCAATCAGCAGGTGCACAAATCGGCAGATCTATAGCTGATCGGCAGTTCAGCTGGTGACAGCTAGATCGGCCCTATTTCCCCAGCTGTTCATGCCTAGACCCGTAAGAGAATCTGAACAATTTGTATTGGTCTACATGATGTAGAAAGAACAGGACCAGGACCAATACAAGGACCACAAAGACGTTGTTAAACAACTGAAACAGAATGCTTCATCACCTGGGAATTCTGACGCCGCTGACGAGAATCTTGTTGAACAGTTGCAGTGTGAACTCCAGCGTGTTTAATGAATCTCCCACCGGTTGGTGAATCTGTAGATGATTTCACACCCCCTCCGTATAACACAACTTTAGAATCACTGGAAGCAGTGCTGCGATTATCCGAAATTGGTCTCTCTTCCGAAGAATCCGTCACATCTCTTTCAGAACAGTTCCCAAGACTGTCCTCTGTCTTCAGTGAAGTTGTCTCATTCTCCTTGCCCAACTTGTCTTCACTAATTCCTTCAGAGTTTGCTTCACCACCGTGTGTAGGCTTCCCATCCTTAACTTCATTTTTCCCCTCCTCCTGTGCTGAATCCCCCCTGTTCACACCAGACATAGGATCACCATCATTCCCGTCGTGACGAGACGGACAGTGATCCGTATCCTCACTGCCTCTCCTTTCCTTCTTCTCACCATCTGACTCCACAACCTCACCAACCGGTTCCTCATCGGATGAGAAAAATCCCCAACGGAACGAAGGGGTATCAAAATATGAGGAGAAATCAGCCCCCATGATGATAAATGAACCTGGATGAAAATCGGCGAAAAAAGTGCCACCGTATCCAAGTTGTCATTAGCAACCAGTGGAGCCAGTCTGCTGCAGTCGTTCAGTGTCAAGAATTATGTTCAATCCTGAGGCATTTGTTTGTGAGACTGAATCTCCCAGGCAATACAGTAGTCCTTCTTTGTTCTCCACAGAATGTGTTACACAGATAACCAACCCACCACCGACATGTACGGTCCCTGATGCCACATTTGGCTGCTGATCAGAACAACTCACAATCGTATCTGTCGTATCCAGATTCTTAATGATCACATAAGTGATACATTAACAAGCTGAGAGTGTACACAAAATCCATAAGAAAGTGATTTAAAAAATCAGCGGGGAATCAGCTCCAGTGATATACTAACAACAGTGATGATAACCATGGATTGTAATCGCTGGGTAATCAATGTTCCTCTTTGGAGTGTACAGGATAACGATCCAAAGACCACATGGTCATGAAACGATGGAACACGTGTGAAACCGGCAATCCTAATTATCAAGTAATTGATTTCAATAGTTGAAATTGGCACAAATTCTCCCACGTGTAAGTTTTATCCACGAGAGAGCGACACATATGAATGTGTGGGATGTTGTCATCCCTTTTCCCCAACTTGTCAGTAGGCCTTTTTACACTTACATTTTGTACCATGAAAAGGGAAGGATAGTACAGGTCGCCTGGCTTTTTCACGGGACGAAAACCAAGTGAACTGGCCTCGATCCGGATTGAAGTGTGAACAGGGCCAATAGGCCTACGACGTGTACTGGACTAAAAATCTTCATTCCCATTCCTTGGTATCCAATCCCACTCACAAACACCTGTTTCCAGCTTTCAACATAGATTCATACATGTACATTGTACTGTATACAAATGTGAATCAATTTCCTCTCATCATACAATGTAACCAATGGTATTCAATGAACAACAAAAAAGCCAATGTAAACAGGTTAGTGATAACCGAAAGTTGAACCCACAAATATAGTCCTTTTTATAAGAATTGTTTGAGGCCATTTCACTTACTTTTTGTACCATGAAAAGGGAAGGATAGTACAGGTCGCATGGCTCTATTGTCGCGATATAAAAAGCAAGTGAACTGGCCTCGATCCGGATCGAACTGACTCCGTGTGAACAGGGCGATAAGGTCTCAAGGAAGGGGACATTAGGACTGAAGTTTTTCATTTCACTTTCATGTTCAGTTTTGATGGTCAACTGACATAATAGAGTGATAATTTGAGGAAGTCTAGGACATCCTCAGCTGATTTTTCTGAGGGACCTCCTACAACAGTAGCAATCCTGGAGACATGACAGAAGAATCAGCAGACGAAAACTCAGACAACATGACTCGGCATATCATAATTGTCCCAAGGATCATGCCTCTAGATGGATTGAGCCATAACAGAGCCATCTGTCACCCAGTGTTAGAATTTCTGATGAAGCTGTTGCTGCCACTTGCAGCTCTTACTGCCATCTGCTGATACAGATGGGTACTAACGAGATAAAGGGTGGTTGGTATCATAATTCATAGTGATACTGATAGAACTGCCCAAATAGACTATCACTCCAAAAGAGTGCAGCACCTTACGGGATAGCATCACGACGTCCCGCACATCATTTCTGAATGCCATGACGCGACTCGAAAAAAAATCTGGCTGTTTCAGCAATCATGACGTCGTGAAACAATCCGACTTTTTTCGTCTCACCTCAAGACATCATGAAATGAATGACGTGCGGGACATCATGACGCTGACCCCGTAAGGTGCTGCGCTCTTTTGGAGTGATATCGTCTATTGAGAAACTGTAAACACAGTCTGAACAGTGGTTCATTCTCTCATCCTCCAATAGCAGGGCTTTGGTCTCCCTCCTCTTCATACACCTGCGGTGGATGGACAAGTTGATGAAGATGAATGAGCTAAAACCACTGCTGTGGGAGGATGCATTCTCTGATCTTTTGACCAAGACAAATTAAAAACATTGAGACTCACCTCCTCCTCAGACCCTTCCCCCTTCAACGCTTGAGCAACATCGTCTTTCGCCTCCTCAGCCAACTCGTCTCCCTTCCCAGCATCTTCCTCCGACGGAATCACCGCCCCTGCATCCACTGAACTATCCTTACTATGTCCAACACTCAACATCACATCAGACACCTTAGAAACATCTAGACATTCGATCTCACTACCACTGGGATTGTCAACGAAGATTGGATTTTCAATTTCAGCGACCGAGTCATACTCGCTCCCTGATTCACACTGACCGGCATCATCAGACTGCGAATCCTGCTCGCGATGTAACATTTGTTCGTAAGTTAAATCGTTCGTTTCCGTCATTTCCATACGGCCATCTCTGACATCATAACCTCTGTCCGTGTACGGGTATTCCATGTGATCCAGTTCATCGTCCTCTGAAGCAGTCTCTACATCCTTCGCATGAAATGTAGCATTAGAACCAGAGCTAACAGAATCCAGAGTCCGCGACCGATGCTTCCCGAAATCGCCACACAAGTCTATATTCTGAAGGTTTCCTGCCAAGTTCTCTAAACTTTGATCCAATCTCGACTGAGCTAGCAACTCGCTTAAATCTATATTCCGACGTGAGAGTAAGTCAGGTGGAGGATTAAAGTTCGGTTTGACCGTATGTGTGGCAAGATCGGGAGTACTACTGCTGGGTCGGGCGTAGCTCGGTGGTTGGCGATAACCCACCACAGACTGGGGTATAACAGTTTCTGACGCACTCTGCTGCACTGGTACCTGTACATTCAGTTCTGGCGTACTATACGTGGGTTGAATCACAAGACTACTAACACGTTCAATGGGTTTTGAGGCAATACCGTGTTCCACCACCGGGTGTGAATACGCAATATTAAACCCTCTGTGTAACGGATTCACCAACTGGTGTTCATATTGCACAGCTTGCCCCATCTCTGGTTGACTATAAGCCAAATGTTCGGGATGATTATAGACCTGCATATTGCCAATATTTGATACAGTCATGCTCTGAGTAAGACTAAGTTGATCATAATTTTGTTGCTGTGCCATACGCTGCTGCATGACGAGTTCGTAATCCGGGCTCGGCCGATACTCCGGCACCTGTACTCCTTGTATCGGTGTGGCGGCGACGGTACTGAGATTGTTCTGTGACCCTAAAACAACTTGAGCATGTTCCACATCGTAAATACTCCCGTTGACAACAGGATTGCCCGAATAGCTTCCGTCCGGTGTCGTCTGCTCATAGCCGGGCATGATGGGAATCTGGGTCTGCTGGTAATCGAGGCCACCCTCATATTCACCTTGGATCTGCGGATCTGGAAAGAAATCCCAGGATGATGGAGTCTGCCATAAAGCAATTTTCACAGTGGACCTCCTCAGGTAAAGACAACTTTAGGACTGACAAATGTGAGAATACGGATGTGAGAATACGGAGTTTATCAGAACTAGTCTTACCTTGATAATGAGCGGTCTGCTGCATGCCCCCATACTGAACAAACTGCTGGGGGTCACTTTGTAATGACTGTTGAACACTTCGTTGTATATCCCTGAAAATCACCCAAACACACCAGTATTAGTGAAATGGTTGATGCATACTACCATTAAGCAATGGAGAGAGCTCTATTTATGTAACAAAGCCACGGCAGAAGGTGGGGAGTTACTCTCTCAGGAAGAATTCTAGTGGGCTACATCCTCCCACAGCAGGGTTTTTTTTACCTTGCTCCTCTTCATCCACTCACAGCGTATGAAGAGGAGCGAGACCAAAGCTCTGCTGTGTAAGGATTAGTGGACTATCTCTTCTCCAGCCAGAAAATTGGCCTGTTCAAGGATGAATGAATGTTGGCACAGTGCTACTTTTGCTGATATTCACTCCAGAGTAGCACAGATTTTAGAATCAGATGGCATATGATGAACTCACGGGATTGTTTGTGAAGACTGCCTTCCATCTGTTGATGACACTGACTTGGTGGACTGACTACTTCTGGCACTGTAATCAAGAAAATACATGTATATGTAGTTGATGAAATAGCAGAATATGTCAGTCACTGTAACCAATATCCAGTCACACCATAAGACTCCACATGCTTGCCCTGAATGGAGTGCAATTTTTTTATCCATCCTTTGAATAGAGGCAATGTGGTGGAAAATCATGAAAGATGTACTGCCCAATACAACATGAAATGGACAAGTGTTGGACATTCCAAACACCAAGCAGATCTTACCTGCTTAATTCCTTCTGAAACCTGAAGAACTTGTGTTGTGTAACACACATCCTCCAGATATACTTAGCAATTTCTGTGTCATCCTGGAAAGAGGCAAAGACCCACTCAGCATCATACAAGTCATGGTAGCATTGGTACAAACTAATATCTCATCACCCAAACAGCCCAGATTCATGTTGTGAAGCCGGTTTCTTTATACTGAATGGAAAGCAAGTGCGAAAGTGCCAAAGTACTGACTGTAGCACCAACAGCTCAGAACCAGGTTGAGAAGCCAGTGAATTGCCCATCAATGTACACCAAGGAGAATGGCTAGGGTCATTCATCCCATAAACCTTGCTGAGACTAAAAGCTTGCCATCATAAATATCTTACCATATTGATCTTAACATTTTGCTGATCGAGACAGGTCTGTATGAGAAATGACTTTCTGTGGTGGGTCAGGTGTTTGATATCATCCCATCTGGAAAGAGATTTGGACTTCCATCAGAGATAAAGCTACAACCAGACTGATGTAAACCTGCTGATCAGCTAGTGTAGGCCACATGGAAAGGAAACTAATTTGATATTTTGTTACAGTGTTGTTCGAGCACCAAAGGATTCAAGGAGTCAAAAAGATTCAAAATTTTCTAGAGTATAAAGACCTGAACCCACTGATGCGTTTTCACGCCCTGGACCAAGTGAGTTGGTGGTAAAACCTTTATTTTTCAGCGCACTGCCCCCAAATAAGACCAAGGCAATAAAACATGGTTCAGGGCATGAAAACGCATCAGTGGGTTCAGGCCTCAGCACTTCAGACCGTAGTTTCCACCAGATCAACACATCAGTAAGATATTGAACGCATGCAATAGAATCCCCAGACATTCTCAACATATATATGATCCGACACTCAATACAGATGTGTTCAGGGAGTTAAAGTCTCCAGGGTTTTGCCATGAACTCAGATCCATCTCAATAATGATGCATTCAAGAGATTAGCATGAACTCTTTCAGATCCAGAGCGTATTGAAACGACTTTTTTGCCTGCCGACTCTGACTAAATGTGATTGTTATGTTACCTACTTGAAATAAACAGTTGTTTGTCCGCCAAGATGCTTCACGAATAAACCAGCATAGGAGGCGCCGAGGATGAGATCACTACCAGTGTCATCCTGGAAATAACAGGAATTTATCAGCAAAACCTCACTTTTGTGGACACCTCTGCCAGGAGGACACCTCTACTAAGGACGCTGAAATTCAGTCCAAGAGTGGTCATTTCTGTTCATTTTAACCTCCTTATCACGACACCTCTCAGTATCTGTCAGTACCGCAGGTGGCCCTAAGGCTTCCTTTACATAGAAGTATACGGTATACGAAAACACCGGTTATCAAATGGATTCACGACCGTGAAGCCATTGTTAACCAGCGTTTTCATATACCGTATACTTCTATGTAAAGGAAGCCTAACAGAGAGGTTCCCCTGTAGACATTCATGTAGTTTTCAATTCTACAGAAAAGTACCAAAGATTCATTTAATTGATATTGGAACTATGGAAGCTCTATTGGGTGCCAATGAAGCCAATATCCTTAAAGAGAGCAGAGGACTAAACCTACCTTTCCAGGATAGCATTCGACTCCATAGCCATCAAGCTGCATGGCGGCCATGATGTAGTGGAGTTCGGCCGCCACGGGTGCCAAGCCTTGCAGACTCCTATGAGTGGCCAGGGCCTCATCCACCAGGACTGAGTAAGATTGTTCATCCATAGTCAGTGACTGGAAGGGGAAAGAGGCCATGTCACTTCACTATTCATCATTTCGCTGGCCTCCGCCATCTTGGATTGTACGGCGATTACGCACAGAGGCACTTATCTATCTGGTCAACAAACCAAAATGTGACTGATTGGGAAATATGCATTGGCC
>NMRB01001680.1:147058-158719 GCA_002633025.1 Notospermus geniculatus | reverse complement strand
AAGTGGAGCAGCAGCACACACAGGTGGAGACCACGAAGCTGCTTCAGATGCCACAGCAGCGGGATCCAGGTGGTGCTACCGTGATCGCAGATGTCGAAGATGGCGACAACCTCCCAGTAGATGAAGTAGGCCAGCGCTGGGAAAATACAGATGCATTCAACTGCGTTTCTGTAAGAAAGGAGGGCTCTCTTGATACTGGGCGCCGAGAGCAGGCGCAGAAGGTTATCAAGGGCAAATATCGTACTGACAGTGACGTCTGCGATGTTGAATATGCCGAGGTAGATAAAATACTTGAACGGACCGAAAAACCCCGACATGATTTCTTGGCACAACATGGCGTCTTCTCTGCGTACTTTGTCATCAATACTGGAGTTTACGTCATCAGTTTCGTTGTTTGAATACATTGGTTCGGTAATGTGGTGTGTGGTCTTCTCGATGAGTATAAGGATCAAGTAGAAAACAACAAGGAGGTAGATGATCGACGCATATATCTGAAATCAGGAAACAGTCAGTTACCTGAATGATTCCTGATCTCACCGCTAGGGCTAAATAGTGATAAGCCCTAGCGGTGTGATTGAGAACCAATCTACGTCCGTCTAAACACCATCCATCGCTGTACGTAAATTTTGGTTGATGACGTGACCCGCGCCTTGTGGCCCAATCAGTTTAGATCTTCTAGTCATGTGACTATGCACGTTGAAGTTTGAAGGTCTTGACGTAGGATAGCATTTCGTCAATCAGCGGCTGTTTATTAGAGTTGGTAATAGTCGGCACACTCAGTTCGCACCTGGCTATTTTTGCGCGTTGCCGCCGGCAACAGTCCATTGCAACGAAAACTCGAGTAGCAAGCTGTTGCGTGTCGCCAGATGTTTCAGCGTTTTTATGGGTGACATGATTCCAGTCCAGCTCTCATGCCTGTAGACGTCCGCTGCTGTAGCAGTGGCGTATTTACGTACGGCGTTCAAGTGTCAAGCATATTTTTCAGCGTATACCGTACATATACTTAAAATGTTCTTTATAAGTACAAATGTATTGTGAAGCCAAGGTTTCTTCAATGAACCAAACAATGGGTCGACAAGCTCGATCACGGTGTATGTCCCTGAGAGAACACTTAACCTACCTTAGCACCAAGAGATGACGATGGGTAGGTCAAAAAATACCAGAGTCGTGACCGCCATCTTGATCTACCATTCTTGCCATACACATAGTTCAAAATGAGGTCCTTTTCTTCTGATATAGTCTCCCTGAATTCCTGGATGACCTCTTTGTGACTTTGGCCCTCTTGGTACGCCGAGGAGCAGCAGGGGGCCACCGGGATTTCGACCCCCCAGAAGTCGATGTCTCTTTTGAAGATGGTGGCGCAGACGTGTGGCGGGAAGTGAAGTTCACCTACAATCGCGAAGGAGGTAGAATTTTCCAGGAACGTCGAATTTGAAACGCAGCCAGCTCCGGCCTGGGGGTATTCTGAGAATCTCAGGTCATTTACGGTCGTACCCTCCCTCGATGAACCAAGCGCGAGAAGGGGAGCAGGTTGTGAAGACCCTGGGTGCGAGGATGGCCTGGGGGTTGGTAAAGGCTCAAAAACTCAAGCTTTTTCCAAGACTCAAGTAACAATTAAGCAAATAATAGCGCAATATGAATGATCAGCGATATATCAGTTGTTAAATTGATTACATTAACATCATAGAATCTACGACGTCTTTATGAACTAAACGCTAATACAAGGTCACTGTAATACAAGGTCACTGTAATACAAGGTCACTGTAATACAAGGTCACTGCAATACAAGGTCACTGTAATACAAGGTCACTGTATTTGGAGGTAAGGAGTTACATGGCGCGAAGAACAGGATGTTAGTATGCCGTGGACTTGGAAATATGTTGACACACCATTTCTCCAAAGAGATATTTATTCAGGGGTTAGGAGCTATGGGAGGGGGGTGACCTGGATCTTGACAAACTTACCAGTGCTGTAGAACTGAACGACCTGTGAGAAGACGTCAGGGTCTCTGTCAAATACGTACTCAACATCTCTGCTATCGTCTGGTAAATGTCGGTGATATTCCGCCAAGCGGCTTAGAGTCGAGTCTGGATGTTTGATAACGTCTGTCACAATCACCTGGAAGATAACTCCACGTACATCAAGACAGAGAACATCCTCTGGTGAAAGTGACTCGTCATCTTTTCCATTTGAAATGGTGCTTTCCCATAATATCCGTTTCTTCATGTTTCGTGCTGGATTGAGCTTGTTATGGCGTGACGTCAGCTGTATTTCTACTTGTTTGTCGGGTTCCTTCCGAGCCGAATTTTTCGCAGCTTCTTCCCTTCGCAATTTAGAAAGGCCGAGTTTACCAGATGAGTTCCACATACAATAACATAAGGCCTGTGCAATCCAATTACCTTCTGCTTCTGCGATTGAGGTCACATCACGACTTCCGTTTCAGTTGGAAATCAGGTCACGCTGATCAAACACATTGCGGACAATTACATCTCTATAGTCTACTCTCCAAGCAGCGATCACACCACTCTCCAAGCGACAATACCAATCAACCCGGTGACGTCAAGCCCGGAGTGATAAAAAGTAGTACTATGATGTAAACACCAAGTGCACACGATGTACACAACAGTCCTTACCACGACATATGCATGCGCACCGCTCAAAGGCCTCGTTCATCATAAAAATCTATGGACAACAATATGTGACATAGAGAAAGGCTGGTAGCCAACTCACCACTTGAAACACCCGGCTACAACTCAAACCGCTCAATGGTCATTACAAATATCGTTTGTTGGTTCAAATGTGCATGCAGACTAGGCCTATCATTGTGTAGCCAGCTTTTATTCTGTAGGCCTGTATTATTATTTAAAAAAAATGTCTGTATTATCAGGAATAAATAGCAATATTAAATTATTCCTGGTATTATTCTATATATTTTTACACTTTATTCAATTTTTATTTGTTTTGATTTTACAGCCCCAAGTCACGTGACGCAACCACGCGTCACCGTCCGACTATGTTGTCCCATTCAAAGTAACGTTTGCCAAATAAAGAGCATTATTATTCGCCCTGTGCCCCCTTTTCATTTATGGGCAGTTAGATTGTGGGCAGTATTCTTGTAGCGCATCGCATCGCCCAAAGTAACTCATCGGGAAAATGAATGCTCCCGACACGGGGATTTCCCATGGATGAATGACGTCATGGGATAGCCCCTCGGACAGTCAGTCATTTCGTTCCGTTCCGTTTCTTCTCCGACGATTTCATTGAACCTCACAACGGAACGTTGTCTTGCTTTTCTCCACATACATCGATCCCAGTGGTTGTTTTGCGCTTAACGCTGCATTGGGACCGAGGTTGGCTTGATGCGGCTGCGATAGATCAGTGAGAGTTGACTCGGAAGAGATTACGGGAGTTCTTCTGTTGACAGCGACGCAGAGACAGAGTCATTCTCTTGGACAGACGACAGCCGACCGAAGATTTACAACAGGTAGGAATTTTTCTTTTTTACCGTATTTTGTTCCAATGAGTAAAGTTTTGAAGACGGGTTTATAAAAAAAACGATTTTTGTAGGACTGGTCTGAAACACTAAGGCCTAATCACTGCGACCGAAATGTAGGGTTCAAAAGCACCAAACTAAACCAAAGACCATTCAGGTGTTCAACCGATGTTTCTTGTACTTTGGTAACTTGTGTGTGAAAAACAATAGTGAGGTTTCGCAAATCTGACGAAACACGAAGTACGAAATTGGACTTCACTTCCATGACGTAATGTATTTCAGGAGATGGTTGGTACCACAAATACCGCCTGCTGCAAGAGCGTCTTTTAGCGTATGACGTTAGACCGATAGGCTATATTAAAAATACATGTATAAGTAAAGATTATGACAAAAACTAGTTTTTTTAGGAGAAAAACTTAGTTTTTGTCAAAAAACCTATATTTTATCCACAAAAACTAAGTATATAAGCACAAAACTAAGTTTTATTGCAAAAATATATGTTTTTTGAATAACTGGACAATCCGCTTGCCATACATGTGGGCGGGCGCACGACGGCTTTTAACTTTTTCTAATGAATGGTAAAAGATGCCAATTCGCCTCAAACCTCTGCGGAGACCGCTGTTAGTGGAAACGAGCCTACGTCAAAGGCCAGGGTTAACAAAGCAACAGACAAGAGACCCTTATCTCAGGCCTCCTCTGGCGAAATCCCGGCAATCCCGGAAAGAGTTCACCTCTTGAATGGGAAGATGACGACCTTCATGATTAGGCTGACAGCAGGCGCACCTGATCGCACTTGTCTAAGGTATCATCCCTGTCACTCACCCCCGACCCCCCCCCGGATATCCCTAAAAACCATATCCGCTGGCATTATCACGAGGTGTCGTGACAAAATTTCTTGGTTCATTGCTTGCTTTTGAGAATGAAGTGGCAAATTTAATCAATCAGTTGATTTTTTGGAACATTTCAAAATTATGCATATTATGGTAGCCCATGATATTAGAAACCGGTAGGAGGAGGTCTAAATCTCTCGATTTTACAACAGCCACCTTGTGTTGTTAGAGGTCACGGTCACCAGTTGGCCCGTGTAAACGGGGAGAATGTCTCCTGGAAAATGTCCTACTAATTCACTGGATGGTGATTTCAAGTATGAAAGTGATATTTCAATGACCAATGACCCAGGATTAACGCTTTACTGCGGAATCTACCATTGTCTCCGGACAATTTCTCTTTGGGACAACTTACCCATTACATCGACGGGACTTTATCAAATATGCTCCAAAATTGCCTCATGGTGATTACGAGCATCTGGTACATGATTCACTTTCTTACCAATCTTTTTACCAACCTTATCCACAAAAGAAAACAAAGATGACAAAGAAGAAGCACTTTCCGCCCGCGGCTGGAATGTGAACTCAGCTTCCTCTAAGCTACAGCAGTCGTTAATCAAATTCTGCACGAGTAACTAACACCTTTTCGTTGCTAATCTGATTCGTGTACCATGCCAGAGAAAAACCTTATTTATTTTCCTCCAGCCACAAAGGGAAATGCTATTACGACAATCCTCCGGCAAGTGACCTGACTTTGTCCACTAATTCCATTGATTACTGTGGTCGGAGGTGAGACGTATGTTGATGTGCGGATATTCTTGCTTCTTATAAACTTGGGGAAAATTCTCACTTTCGACTCGGTGCTATGCAAACTCAGTCACCGAGGTCTCGACCAACCTCTGATGGTGCTGCTGGTTGTTAGGGCGGCGGACTCGTCACCGAGAAGCTGTGGGTTCGATACCCAGTTATCTCGCCCCTCTGCATTCTCAACTGGTGAAGGGTCAAGTGAACGCTGAATTAGCTGCTTCTTGGGTTCCCCAGAAAGGTTCTTGGAGACTGGAAATGGAAGCGTTTTGACACTAAGGAGGTTTAGAAATCAAACTATAAACGTAAACTTTACGACGTTATTTTTCATACTACAAATTCACCAGATTTTATATATGTATTGCATTTTCGGTACAAAAAATAACGTTGTCGTTAACATTTACGTTTATCGTTTGATTTCTAAACCTCCCTATTGTATAAACTGTTATAAACGCTTATAAAGACGGTGTGTCGATTGATTTCTGGACTTTTCGTCAGGGCACTGGCCAAAATGCATGTTGGCCTACAAAACTGTAATGTTTCAAATCATAATACATTGTATTCCTTTACATCTCAGCTCGATTGTCGGCAGACGATATCTTGTGCTGTGTAGCACATCCCATGAGTAACCCTCCTCTTCCATTAGCAAGACATATCAAACTTATTAACTCCATTATATAAAACGGCGGCAACTGCCTCACGAAGCCGATTTTTCAAAAAGTGGCGCAAACGACTTTGACAGTTCACCAGTTCAATCCATTTTTAATAATTGAATTCACATCCTGGGTTTGCTACATTGATAAATGGCGCCCTCCATCATTGGTAAACTCGCCGATTTCATATTCAAGGCAGATTAAATGTTCTATATTTTCTCTCCTTTTTGTTACTGCCTCTCTGTAAATTGATGCTCTGTGCCAGTATTGTACATAATGGTACCAGTGATTGTTGGTGGCATCAACGACATCAGGTTGGCATCAACACCAGGTTCATTGGATGTATGGCCTGCACGCACGTATTGCAATGTGCGAGTTTGTACCGTTCAGCTTTGTGCTCGTGGCAGCACTGTTCGCTTAAAGCGCCGGCCGACGTAACCTTTGACCTTTAGGCAACCTCGTTCACAGACGCGGTCAAGGTACACCCTTTACTGCTGCTAATTCATGTGGCGAGGTTGATGATCTTGTGTCAATGCATACTCGACAAGACTGTTCAAATCGATCTATTTGAAAGATCTAAGTTACCAATATAGGCATTGAAGGTACATTTTACCGCTCAGAGCGCATCCCAGTGGCGGTAGTTCTGCAGGTTTCTCATGATGTAGGCTACATTTTTTATGGTCAGTAAGTTTACCTGTGCTCGTGTTTCATGGAAGCTCTGCAGTTGGCCTACATCCCATCGAAACTTGAGCAACGGAAGTTTAGAACGACCACGAACTCCGAACACTTCCGTTAATTACGAAGTCAGCCGGAGTGTTTTGGATCGAGGAATATTCTCCAGAGGGCCTATTGTGGATTTCAAAGACGTGACCTTTTTATCTTGTTTATTGAAAGAACACGCCAGTGGATTAGCGAACGGGGTAGTTTCTTTAAATTGACAGAGTATGAAAAGGTGTTGAATTTCGTGCAAGGGTGAAAAACGGCCAGGTATCACGTTGTTGACGAAACGCGACATCACTTCGGTGTACCGAGTTACAATCTGTGCGATCAGTTACAATGTTAGGGCGGTAGTTAGTTGATGATAGGTCTGATATTCCACCTAACATCAAAGAGGGCTTTAGTAATTAAGACGTGACGGATGATACTTAGGTTCTCAATCGCTATTGATCCGAACCTTTACCGATTTGACCAATCAGAAGGCTGCATCACATTTCCCGCCATGAATGGTACGGTGCCGTGAATGTGCAGCTCTCCGCCCTCGCAAATCGCGTCAGCGGGTTCAGGACTTTACAGCTAGAGTTTTGTGGTAGGCCTATATAAATCAGCCTTGCGACGCAAAGAAGTGCTGTAGAATATTTTGCCGCGACGAATTCTGGTTTACGTCACTAGCTTGCGACCGCTTTACGAGAAAGTGTCGTAATTGTTTTAGGCGCCTGTATCATCTGTCGATTGGACAAAGAACATCTGAGCGATCTCCAATCGCCACTTAAAAATAACTCAATCAACAACTATTTATGATAATAGGATTATCTTATTTAATCTTCAAGTGTTTTGCAAATTAACTTCTAAATAAATTAAAAGCTGCGGTAATTTGAGAGAAAAGCATCCGTGATGGTCCCGCATCTTGCTTCACTCTCCGACAGCGGCGTTCATCATACAATGTTACTTGGTCCTATACAAAAACAAGGTAGTGGAGAATACGTGCTGAAGAATCCTGTGGCGAATTGTTTAGCAGGTTTCACACTGTGCATTATGTTACAGAGCGAGTGATTGCTTTTTAATTTCATTCCCGGCGCTGAGCATCGCATTATTTTTCGTTCAGTTTTAACTTTAGCACAAGTATCATTTTACATTGCAAACCCTGGCGGGGCAGGGAGGTATGGTCAAAATGTGATATGCAGATTTTTGAATGTTATACCACTATTTTCTATTTAAGGTTCCGACTGTAGTTTCTTTCCCTGGCTTACAAGACGTAGACGACAATAGGAGCTGTCAGCGAGTTGACCAATAGGTGTCACTACGGCCCAATTCAATCGAGCAGCAATCACGTAGATTTTCCTGTGCATTGGTCCGCTAGAACTTTGCTGCCATCTGTTGGCAATATGCGCGTCTGACTGCTCCTATTCGCATTCATTATCCATCCGTCTCTATCATAAGTTTTAGACATTGTGAGTCGCTCAGGCATACGTCATGAGACGTACAGCGAATTCACACACGGGGCACGTCTTTGAGTCGACAAAGTTTGTTTCAAGACAAAATAATGATGTGACTCTAAATCAAGATTAAGAAACTTCTGACAAATACTTTTCTCGTTGGAGCACCGTGCTCTGTTTTCTAGACGTATTTTTATTTGGGTTCAATTACAAAGTGTTTTTTCGAAGATGAGTCCCGGCTCCTCACGTACGAAATCGCATAGTAATATTATGATACTGTTTTTTTCTCCGCAATGGAGGCCAACAGTTGTCTTTTTGAGGATTCATGTTCATCCGGGTCATTTTATCACAAGCAGGATTCGAAACTAATCAGGCTTCCCGTCTGTGCAGTAACAAACTTTTTCAGTGAGCCGCTTCATCGGCAATGCTGGTGATGTCACCTGAACACTTGTACCATACCAGCATCTCTGCCAACATCGTCTGGTCATTTTCTGACTGCGGTGCCGCCATGCTTCATCTGGAAGAATGGATTCTATTCCGCTGTTCCCTAATGAATACATATTGTTATTAGTTAGGAACCGACTGGTCACGAACTGAACTTTCGCTCCTGCCATCCATCAGGACCAAATGCAATCACTTCATTTGGGTTTTGCATGAAGATAGCTATGCCGTTGTTTTTTCTCGGCATTTTGAAGAGACACTTTTGTATGTATGGGATCGGATTGCTTTCCGTTGTTGGACGCTATTAATACACATCTTGCAGTTTGTAGCCTATGGTTGATTTTAAGTCACGTGATGGTGTTTCGACCAATCAGGTATCAGGACTCTCGCACTGTGTAAAAAGCGTGTCAGAAGAAGTCCTCTTAGAAATAGCTACAAAGCTTTTATTTTAACCGGTTAAAGCTGGTCATAAGGATGGTGGTACGGTCATGCTTAGGTCGTCAGTTTCATCTGAATTTACACCAGGGTTGAGGGTCAGGGTTAAGATTTTCCTGGTCCTAATTTATTCATCAAATCTTGTCAACACTGCAACTGTTGAAACGAAGTAAACAACGAGGACGATTTGTATTCAGACACAAATCACCCACGTGACCAGAGCTGCTTAAAAACCTCCTGAATATCCCCGAAGTGGAATCCTGATCGATTAAGAGACGTTAATCTCGCCCCAGGGATCGTGTATTCATCATGTTCAGTGCCTCTGCCAACAACTCCATTAAAATCCACGAAATCCCAGTTCAACTCGAGTTAAAGATGGCCTCGTCATGCTCTTGCCGTATAAAGGGAATCTCCGGTGATTTTCTGATATTCGGTCGCGCGATTCACCATTCCAGCGCCATCTGCCGGCCAATCTCGTCCCTATGCATGTAGCTTGTATTCATCGTTTCTGCGACGTAACATCGCCCCCTCCCCCGGCTTTGCGTCATAGGACGTCGTCAGCAATGGTGGCCATTGTTGGAGTCGCGTCGTGGAAAAGTCCCTGTAGTTGCCGTGACTCAGATGGCCCTACAGGAAGTGGATGTGACGCCACACGTTTGCATCAATGAAAAACAACGGTTCTGTTAGTGTTACAGGATCCGGCAAATGAAACAGAGGCTCTCCGAGCTCTAAAATTACAACAAAAATCATCTCTCTCTCTTCTCTCTTAATTCTACTGATTACGCACGTTTTTTTCCTTTCCATTACGACGCTGATAATTGTATTCGATAAAAACCGAGAGTAGATTGAGTTTGAGTTGTGTCTAAAATAACACCCTTGTTATTTGTCTGCCTGAAACGAAGGCGTTACTTCCGGTTGCCATTGAGAGCTACTTCCGGTTTGCACGATGTTGATTTGATACTTTCCCATTGAACGTAATACCTCGTCGGCTGTGACGAAGCATAAATAGTTCATACTCTATTGATTGCCGACTTCAGTCGATTTCCTGGACAATTATTATGCCGGATGCCCTTCGTCTGTGGTTTTGTGGATATTGAGTATTTGTGATGTAGCCAAGCTGAAATCACGCGACTTCACGACAGAATGCTATCAGAAGCAACACCGTCAGTGACTCATTGAGACCATCTATTGTGAAGACACCAAGCCACTAACCGTCCACTCTCAATGCCATTAAAGAACCGTGAAATAAAAAGCCTGACACATGAAGATAAGGTTATTCCGTGAAGGATCTAATCGTTCGTTTCAAGATCATTCTCCCGTCTTAAACCGAGGATGTCATCCGCACATTGCCGTTAAATTCTTACATTTAATATAACCGCATATTTCTATACCGTCCGCCTTGTGACACATACCGGCCGACAATAGATTCAATTCTGAGATGTATTTATAAGTTATCGGCAAATGTTAACGACATATGTGGTATTTAGAGGAGTTGGCTCCTGCCGAGTATTGCGAAGGATAAATCAAATCATATTTCAAGGACAGATTCTTACCTGAAGATCAGGGCTGGGTTGCACAAAACTCATGTTAGCGCTACATCATGTTAAATGACGTAAAATGACAATGGATTTTGACGTCATCTAACATAAAAGTTAGCGCTAACACCATGTTAGCGCTAACATGAGTTTTGTGCAACCGGCCCCAGTTTCCTTGGCTTCATTACACTAAAACACTCTTCAGGTCCTTGCTTTTACAAGAGTTCGATCATAAAGGAATCAAACATAAAGGTTCAACTACAAATTTAGCATTTTATAAATGGGACAATATCCCTTTAAACATCATAAAGGTTCAACTACAAATTTAGCATTTTATAAATGGGACAATATCCCTTTAAACATCATAAAGGTTCAACTACAAATTTAGCATTTTATAAATGGGACAATATCCCTTTAAACATCATAAAGGTTCAACTACAAATTTAGCATTTTATAAATGGGACAATATCCCTTTAAACATCAATCGATTTTCATTCTGACTCTTTCATATGATAGGCAAGATCGTTTTCCACATTTAGAACAAATTTTGTTGAATTCCGACTTGTTGATCTTATGATACAACAGGACTGAATTAATGAGAAACCCACGAACGATGATGTGGCAGGTTCACTTTTGTACAGGGGACACTAATGACGCTGAAAATAGCTCTGTTATCCTCAGAAAACGGAATTCAAGGCATCAAGTTGACGGATTCGTGTACCCCACCACTACAAAAAAGCTAAAACTCCTGCATATTACGTAAAGCCAAAATTCAGGCAGTGAGAGACATCTGGTGGCAACACATGAAGTGTATCCCTCAGTTATTTCATCGACTTTCGCAGCTAAACCTTTATGTTTGATTCTTTTATGGTTCAATGTTTCTATAAATCTCAGCTCAACGGCATCCTAGGCCGCAATGGTCATTAATTTAAAGTGTGAAATATAAAGTCCTTCTTCTCACTTACAAGTGTCTTCATGATCTGGCCCCTAGGTATCTGTGCGACTTACTGACCCTGCATTCCACCCCACGTACCCTCCGCTCATCAAACAAATTCCTCCTTCAGTGTCCAAAAGCTAGACTTCAGTCCTTCGGCTCCCGTTCGTTCTCTGTTTGTGCCCCTCATCTGTGGAATAAGCTACCAGACCAGGTCCGTAACTGCACCAGCATCGAAATTTACAAAAAGCAGCTGAAACACTTTCTCTTCACTCAGGCCTTTGATGAATAACTATCTTTCTCCATATAATTCTCTTGTACAGCGCTTTGAGCGACCAAGATATTGGTTGGATACTGCGCTTTATTAAGTATCGTGATATATATAT
>NMRB01001680.1:116867-130246 GCA_002633025.1 Notospermus geniculatus | reverse complement strand
CAACTGCTTCACTTCGTAGAATTCGCCGCGTTTGGTCAACAGATGGCGTCAGGGCCTGGCGCGAGTTTTATAGCCTATCAGCACGCTGCTTGCAGAACTCTTTGGCCCGTTGGCAACGGTTGTTCTTGTGCTACCATGGCTACTAGATCACATGATCCGCTCAGCCAATGAAAAATGCCTCAGGCTCAGCTTAGTTTAATTACAGGTTGATCGGCGCCCTCATTGGTCGACTATCTTAGCGCCATCTGTTGACCAAACGCAGCGAATTTTACGAAGTGAACAGTTGTGGAGAGCGGGCAAACCGAAGAGGACGCGGGACACAACTGCGTAGGGAGTTTAGTGCAGCACGTGCTTCTGATAATGGACTATCGTCCCCCCCCCCCTCTTTCTTCAATGTGAGTCCTGTGATCACCATCCACTTAAGAGCCGCCGCTTCATGGCGCTGCTCCGGGTAGGCCTACTGTCTTTAAGCACCTCAGATCTTTATGGTAGTCGAAGTGGAGGAAACACGAAAATCAGGAAAGCTATTCTAAAATGTTTCTTTTATTCTGTTTATTTTCAGAAAAGAGCGGTGTAAAGTTATTAAAACGGTGAGTATGGTGCGTCGTTTTGTAAAGACACCCTTGAGAAGCTTCAGCTGGGTTAATAGGGAGTTTTCGCAAAGCCCCCGAAACCCCAACGCGAACGCCAAACCCATTGTTCGATGCCACAACGAGAGCACCGAACAAAAGGATAGACGTGCGCGTCGGCGTTTCGGGGGCTTTGCGAAAACTCCCTATTATCCAGCAGATGACGAATGACATAAGCTTACAGATTGTTCCCACCCCTTTGTAATTGCATGGTACATGTACTACTATACTTTATTCATCCTGTCATTCCCAGTCAACGATACGACCTGTCTCTTCCTCCTTTTTCAGGGTCCGTCGAGACTTCTGGGGTACAGGGATGTTTGCCAACCCGGACCCTTGTGAGAGGGCCTGCCAGAAAACAAGGGACTGTTGCTCAGGTTATTACTGCACGACGATCATATGGAGTAGCCGGCCCCAAGAGATCGGCTCCTGCCGGGAATATAACCAGGGCTACTGGGGCAAAAGAGCCTATGGATTCTAATAATGTTATTCTACTGATGTACATGTAATTGTTGAAATAAACATTCTTTTGGAGGGTGACGTCATTTCCAATGGGGAACCTGCACAGCCTTTTATCCCGACAGGGCGGCGCTGCGAGCGGTTGTACCGAAGACGTCAAAAACAGAGAAAAGCAACGCAATGTCGTCGCGTTACGACGTCCTTGACGCAGTGCAACACGGACCGAGACGTCCAAAAAGTGTACAACCGCTCATAGCCCCTCACAGTAGCGGTAGGCCTAGTTCTGTGGGTTCCCCCATTCGTGCTGTTTCGTGAAATAGTCATTGTTTCACCAAGAATCTCTCAGTGAAACGCTTTGACATGGCTGCAACCCGGAAAACGTGAATGGAAACGTATAGAGCGGGCTGTGTTGAGTGGCGCGTTTTGGTCCCCGGCGTTGCGTCATGGGACGTCGTCAGCAATGCATTCTGCCCAGGCTTACGTCATGATGTCGATGTCAGCAATGGCGGGCATTGTTGAAGTCACGTCCTGGAAACCATATTCAATTGATCCTGTGTCTTCTCCAATTTAGGTCTAATATCTGTCCATAATCGGAAGAAAAGCAGCAAAAAACAACTTAAAAGCTTGAGTGGGCAAGAAAAAGGCAGCTATGGGCCCATTTGGAAATGGAATAGGGCCTACACCGGCCAAAAATGGATTTGAAAGCGTGACTTTGGAACTTTAGGGTGTTCTAGCTGGGATAACGTGGACATGAAATCGTTATTTTAGGTATTTTTTTGCTTGGTAACATTCTTGGTAGATTTGCAGAGAACGATGCTGACTAAGGCGACTCCAATAAAATATATATGTAGTAGTTTAAATATCATGGCGGTGTTAGTTTTTTTTCGGGCATTGTGTATGTTAGGCAGGTGGTGACGTCATAACATGCGGCCTCCGGGGGTCTAATGCTGAAAGGGTAAATGTCGTCCTGGGTATAGACAAAGGTTTCCCAGGATCTCATTCTTCACTAAAACAATACAATGGGTGTAGCTTCGGTAGCCGAACATCACCCAGCTTCCGCAATCTGTGCCTAGGAATGGGTCCTATTTAGAAATCCCGTGGAATATCGCGGTCTCGCGCCGCGGTACTTGTTGAGTGTAGCTGTTCATGACATTCTTCAGGCGGTCACGTGACCACGGGCGAGACAACCTCGAATCCAGGTGTTGCCAAATGATCGTTTGAAAATTTTTATCGTGTGTGGCGGCCTTCACGCCATGTTGGCATAATGCCGGCTATTCCCTAACCATCCATAAACAACAGAGATATGTCGTTGTTCTTCACTTTAGACAGTAAGTAATACTCATGAGTAAAAGTACTTGAATAGTGACACTCAAGTGCAACATAAATGTTGACGTCTGCTTACATATTTAACAAACACTACACACTCGACTTCATGTCTGACAAAAGTCCGCATCTATAAAGCCAACTCAGACTATTGAAGCACGTGATTGGGTTTGTTGTGATGTAAATCACAACTTGTTGCACCCATTCTTGATGTGATAGAGAGGACGACACTCTCTGATAGCGTAGGTTTTCTACGGCCACTCCGGTTTCCCCCTGTTGTACATGTAGGCCGGTGTAACATCTATCAGTGTTTCTGTGTATGAATGTTCCCCTCATTGTCTACCCTATTGAAGAGTCATGGTCTCTCTAGCTGTCTATAAATACATCAGTTGCAACTAGGTCATCGTCATGGAGATTTCTCGGAAGCACACGAAAACTCAAATTCAAATTCAAATAGTTTATTGTATCTTTGTAAAACTTTGTCTGCGTGCGCAGTAGCCGTTTCGACTTCCCAGCACAGAAGTAAATTTTTAATGACTTTCAACGAAGAATTGCCGGTGGGTCGCACAATTTTGCTGGGTTTTGTTGGTTTTTCGCCCACACCTGCTTCTGTGTTGACAGTCAAAACTGCAAACAGCGCATGCGCGAATTATCCATGGCAATGACCTAATTACGAAGTTGAAAATCCTCTATGCAAAGAATGAAACACTGAAAAGGAGGAGAGTAAGGCGACCTGTACGAACGGGGAACGCCCGCGCTGGATCACTCCGTATCAGATAAATGGGTTCAATAATTGAGTTTCTACACATCTCTCACCAACATCGATCGAGACTTTGGCAGTCCTACCTCCTCACTCCGCAAGTCAACAACGCGAGGGAGTTCACAACAGTGCTTGTTGCCGACATTAAAATGATGAGTGGACAAATTTGAGACGATAAAACCATTTGTTTCACTAGAAGGACCGGATGAGATGCCTTTTGAGAGAGAATGGGTTTTAGGGTTTTTGCCCATTTTCGGGTGTGTATTTGATGGTAACAGATGAATCCTGATTGAGTTCAACTGGCGTTGGTGTGAATTGCCTTGCGCATGCGCAGTAGATAGGCGTGTCTGCATGCTGCTGCTGCTGCCTGGCGACCTCGTCCCCAATCCTCATTAATAATTTACACACAAATTGTACATCTACACCTTTATGTCAGCTTTCCGATATGAAATTTCGATTGGGTCTGGAAAAAAACACTAGTCCGTGCTGTTCTTTTGCAAAATATGTTTTAATACGTCGGTGGTAATTTCGTTCGACCAATCAGATTGTTGCTTATAATTGGTGGAAGGAAAACTAACAATGGATATGAAAGGACCGCACATGTCAATTTGCTGCGGGATATTAAAAATTTACCATCCAGTCTAGCAGTCGATTGGAGACAAGTGATGGATTATTGCTTGGTTGGTTGATTTAACTAATTAGAAAATTGATTATATTAATAGATTACCAAAGTTACGGTGGGAATTTCATAGTTTGGAGTTATAGTGCGAATACGTTAATCAATACACGTCATGTGTTACTGAAGCAGACGTCTGGGTAGTTCATACGGTCGGATGGTATACAACACCAGCTAAAACGGTTTGGGATTTATTTTACCTACATCTGAGCGGTGACCGTCCTGCAATGCACGCATTTCGCGTCCCTCAAAAAGCTCTTCCAGTGCGCATCAACAGGCTAAAGCTCGTTCAATACGCATCAGCAGGTTAAGGGCTGGTTCATACTCCGTCCGGATTTTACGCCGACGATAATCAATTTCAATGTGTGTGCACATTCACGCCTTGGAAACCTGCGATCAGTTTCATGCGCTTGACGGTCCGCGAGCAAGTATGAACCAGCCCTAAAGCTCGTTCAATGCGTATCAGCAGGCTACAGCTCGTTCAATGCGCACCAGCAGGCTACAGCTCGTTCAATGCGCACCAGCAGGCTACAGCTCGTTCAATGCGCACCAGCAGGCTAAAGCTCGTTCAATGCGCATCAGCAGGCTAAGGGCTGATTCATACTCGCTTGCGGACCGTCAAGCGCATGAAACTGATCGCAGGTTTCCACGACGTGAATGTGCACACGCAGTGAAATTGATCATAGTCGGCGCAAAATCCGGACGGAGTATGAATCAGCCTTAAAGCTAATCAATACGCATCAGCAGGCTGAAGCTCCTTCAATACGCATCAACAGGCTGTAGTTCGTTTTAATTCAATTCGTATCAGCATGCAGGCTAAAGCTCGTTCAATGCGCATCAACAGGCTAAAGCTCATTCACACGCATCAGCAGGCTGAAGTTCGTTTTAATTCAATGCAGCAGGCTAAAGCTCGTTCATTGCGCATCAGCAGACTAAAGCTCGTTCAATGCGTTTAAGCTTCCAAAAACACACGAGCGTAACAGGCTGTGCTTGTCCTAAAGCTTGGTTTCTACTTCAACCTCGCTGAGACCTGCACGGCACTGTTTCTTGTTTACTCTGTCCGTTGACATTGTTAATGACCGTGCGAGGGGAGAATCAGGTGGCGTATAAATGGCGGCCGGCGGAGGATACCGTCGTCTTCAAAGACGTGTCTCGGATGGGCGTGACTCACGCAGCAAAAACATGGAGTTGGGCGACCCAACTACAGTATGACTCAGACACACACCCAACTATTATCAGGTTCTGACTGACGTACCCCTGAAGAAGGATATCTATTTTTAATCCGTTTTCCGAATTTTTCGTCATTGTGGGTGTGTCCCGAGTTCAGCAAAAGAGTAAATGAATAGAAACCTGGATATTCGGTGAAAAGAATTGATTACTTACAATTCGACAGCGATATGGGTCTGTAGTTTATTTCGGTGCAAAAAGCTATTGCACCAGGATTAAATTTCAATGAAGCGCGACCTCAGTTTGTCGACATTTGCCACTATGAAGAGGAGAAGCAAAGATTTTTAAAAGTTGGCTCGTCAGCATTGTGAGATTTTCGTGTGAGATCTCCCACCGATTCAAGAGGGCGTGAATCTCAACTTCTGTCCAGTGGTTGGACGCCATTATCATATACAGTCATAGTCTGAAACAGTGGGACGTCACACCATTCGATTTTCATTTTTCTGTTACGCGCTGCAGTGGAGTGAGTTCCGCATTTTAGCACAACTCTTCCTGTTGCTATAGCGCGGCGGACGACACGGACTACAGTATGCCATTCGTTTAGCGTCAGGACATCACAAAACAACAGAAATTAGTAAGTAGCACGAATTGAAATTAATTAGGCTTCGATTGAGTTAAGAGCTGTGGCTTTTTTATAAGAGAGTTAGCGATATTTCTGAATTATTAACGGAGTTGTGCCTGTTGGACTAATTGGGATTTTAAGTTGAACTACTCGAGGTGTTTTACTCGAATACTTTGCACCGAAAGTTAGGAAAATGTTTGTGTGTGAAAATGGGCGAGTGCGTTTGACGGAATATTAGCAGTTGTAAATATGCTGATAATGACTTTGGCATATGACGTCCGTTATTTAACCCGTCTATGATGTCGGTCGGTTGTAACTGAAGAACACATTTCTTGCTTGGGAGGATATTTATTTACGAATTCGCTTATAAAGTGATAGGCTGGATTTAAGCGACTCCACTGCACCCGAGCCCGACCATGACGGAGGACTACCCCTATAAGAATCCGCTGGCGTTCACCAACTTTGACCCGACCAACAGCCACAAAAGACGCGAAATGGACGACGCGAGAAAAGCCGAGAAGCATGAAGAAATGAAACAGCGGTTGGACACCGTCCGTATCAAGATTGACGTCAGAGGATCCGTCTTCGTCACAGCTGCTAACACACTTAACAAGCTCCCTGGTACCAAACTTGCGCGGATGTTACGAACCCGCGAGAACTGGGATAAGGATGCGGGATCTTTCTACTTTGACCGGAACCCTGATGTCTTCAACACGGTCCTGGACGGTTACAGTAAAGGACGGTTCCATATACCGTCCAACATGTGCGTCACTGATTTCTTAGAGGAACTAGACTTCTGGGATATTCCACATTCCATGATTTCACAATGCTGTATGGGGCTGGTCCTCGACTCCGATAACGAGAGAAAGGCATCTGAGGCGGTTCAACAAGAACTACTTTCAGGCCTAGAGCACTACCGGAAGATGATTGACGTCACTACCGGTTGGAGGGCGTACGCTCTACGAATCTGGCTCTTCTTAGACGATCCAAATTATTCGAAATATTCCAAGGTGAGTTAAAAAGTTCTTCCTCTAAATTTGTGATTGATAAATCTGAACGAATGACTTAAGAATCATGAAATCTTTCTTCATGTCAACTGACCATTCCATCTACTTATTCTTTTTACTTGAAGGGCAACCTAGTTCAAACATAAAAGTGCTGCTCCGTGTGAAAGTTTTCTAGTGCCAGTTGGCTCTCAATGGGCAATTCAACAATAGTGAGGTTTCGCAAATTTGACGAAACACGAAGTACGAAAAACGAAATTCAACTTCATTTCCAGGAGCTAATGTATTTCTGGAGATGGTTGCTACCACAAAAATGTCCCTGCCGCCAGTGCGTCTTTTAGCATATCATGTAAGACCGAGAGAGATGTCCAATTTCGTATTTCGTACTCACTATTGTTTGTTTCCTCACAGTGTCCAGGCTGAGACCAATGACACAAAATTGCTCATACGGGAGAATCCAACTTACCTCGACGCGAGTCCAGGTCCTAAAAATTTTGTAAGTTCTAAAAATATCGTAATATAGTAGGTGTAGCATAATGATAGATGGATTCTCCCGTATTTGAGTTGCCCATAGAGAGATTCGCGAAAACACTTTCGAGTGGTGCATGCAGCGCGTTTACACCTTGACCAGTGAGACACACTACGACCGCCCATATATACCTTGACCAGTGACACACACTACGACCGCCCATATATACCTTGACCAGTGACACACACTACGACCGCCCATATATACCTTGACCAGTGACACACACTACGACCGCCCATATAATTTTCTATGGTTGAGTTACCCATAGAGAGCCAACTCCTGTGAGAAAACACTCACGCTGTGCAGCACCTTGAGTTCCAAAACAGTGAAGTGATTGTTTTTTTACGAACCATTTTACCGCTGAGCATTCGACCCATTTATTAAAGAAGTTGATTTATAATTCATGATAATTTTACAAACAATGCCGGCCTAATTAAATGGTTAGCCATAGTATCAGTTGTTGAATAGCTAATGAGGATATGACAAGGGGAAGTGATCGATATAAAAGTTAGCTTAAATTTCATGATGTTCCGAAGTGTATTCAATTATCCTGGATGTTAAGGTGCCCTGCACACCTGCAGCGCGATGCGGTTTTCATTGGTATGTGTATCCCAATGTTATCCAATCGCATCGCCCGTTGTAAACTCCCACCGCAGCTGTCCGAAGCTGCTTCCGTTCACGCGATTTTCAGAAGATGACCAATAGGCGTCACTATAGAATTGGCACCAATCTAGCTGGCCAATCAGTGATCCGCTTTTATAATCACATCGGGGCCGTAGCGACGTGTGAGCATTGCGACCTGCGACCTTATTCTCGGAACATACGGGAGTGCGCAAACTAATAGAGAGTTTTCGCAAAGCCCCCGAAACGCCGACGCGAACGTCTATCCTATTGTTCGCTGCTCTCTTCGTGGCATCGAACAATGGGATTGGCGTTCGCGTTGGTGTTACGGGGGCTTTGCGAAAACTCCGTATTGTCCATTTTCGGACAACCTATTGTTCACTATCAGCCTGATAAAGGATTTGCGAGCCCTTGAAGTTACGGGGGCTTTGTGAATAGGGAGTTTTCGCAAAGCCCCCGAAACGCCAAAGCAATATTGTTCGATGCCACGAAGAGAGCGCCGAACAAAAGGATAGACATTTGCGTTGGCGTTTCGGGGGCTTTCCGAGAACTCTTTTATATTCTTTCGTCATGTTCGACTATGTGTCGTGGAATTAAACGCTGGGGGCTACCGCACGCGCCTCACTGCAAGTCCGAACACCTTATACAGTTAACATTGTATTATGAGGGTTCAGGCGCCGTGAAATCCGCACCGCGCGCCTTTAGCAAGTGTAACCAAACCTTAAAATTACTGCGGTACACCATGACAAATTACGCTACTGAAAAAATCAGGTAAAAACCACTTGATGTGAATGCAGAATAATGGAAATGCTCCTTGTTCTATTATTAATGATGGGTGTCACGAAGTGTGTTATTAAAACGCTCTTTTTAAATCGGTCAAGTGAAAAAACAATTCTTGTCCATAGAGGGTGGTCCAGAAAAAACGCAACCGCATCCACTGTACTTCCAATATACATAAGGTATGGGCAGATAGGAAACCGTTGGTATGGGTAGATTGGAAATTTTGTTAGAAAGAATTGCGACCAGTAGTTTTTATCCTAGCGCCATTTTTCTGAATCGACGTCAGGGGATATTTGGTCTTCGATGAATATTACACCAACATGACCAGGATTCAAATCATTAGTTCATGACAGGGATTAAATATGATTATGAATGATGTCATGATGCATGTAGAAATAGTAGAAGAGTGGTAACGAGCCAGAATTTTAGTTCCATAATGATGTGCAGGCCCTTAAAAGTGTTGACGTTGCGTCTACCATGAAAAAATGAGCTGTACATTTCTGCACGAATAACGAGAAAAACGTTGCTGCCATAATCGCCATCCTAATCTCTTCATTTTAAGGGGAAAAGCAACGAAATTGCAGAACTTTTCATCTGCGACAAAGTGATGTACATTTTAATGTTAGGCGATGAAAACAAAATACCGTAAAATTCAATACAATGGGAGTTTAATATTACACCGTTATACAGCAATGTACGTGTACTTGAAATAAGTAAACTACAGTATACGCTGACCACATGAGGACACGGTGTTTCCCTCGCAACCAGCCCGTCTATTTGACAGCATCATCATGTTAAACAATTATTTGATTTTAGTCTGATTAAAATGAGTAGTTAGGCTACATATTGTGATTAAAAACGACGGCCTTGTAACAATTTATGTTTCACGCATGCGTCCTTAACGTTGAGCAATCTAAAATGTGGCTCTGGAACCTAAAGTCGGCATTCGTAACACTTCGGGTCTTTCCATCATTAGGGAGTTTTCGCAAAGCCCTCGAAACGCCAACGCGAACGCCAATCCCATTGTTCAACGCCACGAAGAGAGCACCGAACAATAGGATAGACGTTCGCGTCGGCGTTTCGGGGGCTTTGCGAAAACTCGCTGTTCTTCGGTGTAAAGACCGAAAAGACCATTCGTAACACTTCGGGTCTTTCCGTCATTCTGTTTGACAAAGACCCTCGTAAGTCACTCCGCCAAGTCTGCGTGATCGGCCCGACGCATTACACATCCTTCCATTTCAATATGGCCGCTTTCGTATACGTATTCGTATTCGTATGCGGAAGTGGGCTGGCGAAAGACGCAAGTCTCACTCGCCAGCAAGGTCGGATGCGCCGACTGATATTGCCATGGGTTGGCTGATTAACATCATGTTTGAATTCCCATCTTTTTTCTCCTCCAGTTGCAGTATTTTTTCCATTTCAGGCGTTCTCTTTCTTCATCGCCCTGATCGTTGTCATGCACATTCTCCTCATCACCTTGACAACCAACGTAGTCGTCCTTGACCTTCTCCAGCTTCCGTCGAATGGAACCAAATACGCCCGGCTGCAGCGACGCTATGAGGACAGTTCCATCCGAATAGCGGCTATTGTCTTGAACGGCATCTTGACTTTAGAACTGGCTGTGAGATTCATTCTTTGTCCAGAGAAAGGCAAATTTCTCCGATCACTACTGAACTGGGTAGACATCGTTGCAGCGATAAGCTGCTGGAACAGTTTGATTTTATTTTCCAGCTTCTCCTGGCGAAGACTTGCTGAGACCGCAGACGCCTATGTCATGGTCTCCGTCATGTTGCCAACCATGCGTGTTTTCAGTATTCTCCGCTTGGCGCGCTGTTTCACCGGAACTAGAATTGTTCTCCTGGTGCTGCGGCGCAGTATGCCTGAACTTATCACCCTGATAGCATTTCTTACCGTGGGAATGGTCATATATGCTTTTCTCTTCTACCTGGCTGAGTTAAAGTATGAAAAATCGGACATTAAGGACATACCGAAAGGAATCTGGCTGGCAATCATCACTATGACGACCGTGGGGTATGGTGACACCCGACCAATCACCTTCCAAGGGTGCATTATCGGCGGATTGTGTGCTGTGACGGGTATTGTCTTAACGGGCTTGGCCATACCGATTATATCGGGCAACTTCAATCTTTATTATCGAGATGTCAATCATTCCTTGGCGAAGCAGAAGGAATCGCCTGACGACCAGTATGCATCGAGATCAAGTATTAATACCGAATGATTGTCTGCGCGGGTAGCACGGAAATGACGTCATGGCGTCATGACGTCATTATGACGTATAGCTTTACGTCTGATGTATCTCTGTATGTTGTGTCTCTGTGTACTAGGCCTAAGGTTCGTTTAATATTCGTCGACCAGCCACAAGGATCACCTCGTGACGAACAAGCATCCAACATGTATAGGCCTTTAGATCAAGATGGTTGGTATTACCATTGTTTGTGGAAGTCATCTTATAACTTCAATATTGTATCAATATTGTATCGAATCGTTGTGCGACCAAATCATTGTACAATGGGGAACCCGCATAACTTTTATCCCGACAGGGCGGCGCTGTGAGCGGTTGCGCTGAAGACGTTTAAAACAGAGCGAAGCAATGCAAAAACGTTGCGTCACGACGTCCTTGACGCACTGCAACAGGGAAGAGACGTCGAAAGAAGGTAGCACCGCTCACAGCGCCTCCTAGTGGCGGTAGTTCTGCCGATTCCTCATTTATTCAATTTTTTGAGTGTTCGAAGTGTAGATTTTCTTCGACCGAGATTTTGTCATAGTTCATGAATAATCAGTGTGCCTATAACCTCAAACTGGCTACTACGGCGTATTTCTTCACTCACGGAAAGAAAATGTGGGCCTGTCGGTGGCATCGAGGCTATTGGAGAGATATCTTGTGGTCCAATCAGAGACGACGACTCTCTTTCATCCGCACTTTCAACCAATCCGAGTACAGCGTGTAGTCTTACTTCCTACCACCGCAGGAGTGGTGGTTCTCTGCCCACGCTTATCATTCAAAACATCCGAAACACTACTGCACGTGAAGTGTTTCCATGGTGACCGGCAATAATTGTCCCACTTCTCATCATGAGTAAAGTGCTGTATGACAAAAACTCCTCACCAACTTGGGAATTGTCTATTCATTAGGATGTCGGTGTGCGTACACTGAACACACACACGAACGCATTCAAAAATGGCTGAATTTGATAGAACAACTAATTTTATGATTGTGACGATGTGCAATATTCATGACGGCCCCAAGATCTCAACGAGATTCACTCATTGAAAAGAGACGCAGGTTTTGTTATGAATTTGTTAAAACTCTGTCTCATAGTAAATTGGTAGTAGACCACCATGCATTGATGTACGGTGTCCTGCCAATCCACAGTCGAAGCTGAGGATGAGATGAGTTTACCTTAGTTGACTTCCAACAGGAGCGCTTCAACTTCCAATGCCAAGAATAGGAGGTATGAACTTCCTTCGAACGTTCTCTGAGGCGTGCTGGCTGAGTGAACGAAATTTTCCCTGCAAGGAGCTTGATCTGTCGGTGGTTTCCCGTTTTTCTCCCCAAACCTACGGTTTTCTGGTGATTGTGATGGGAGGGAAGACATGTAAACTGGTTTACCAATAATTTTTTATTTGAAATTCACATTTTGAAGAAAAAATCTTATGAAATATCAAAATGAAGAACCTGGAGGATGCAGTTTATTATGACACCACGTCTTTATGACATCAGATCACGTTTTTATGACGTCAGATCACGTCTTAATGACATCAGATCACGTCTTTATGACATCAGATCACGTCCTTATGGCGTCAGATCACGTCCTTATGACGTCAGATCACGTCTTTATGACTTCAGATCACGTCCTTATACATCAGATCACGTCCTTATGACATCAGATCACGCCTTTATGAGATTAGACCGCGTCTTTACAACTCAGATCACGACTTTGCCAGATCACATCTCATCAGATCACGTTTTTATGACACAAGATCACGTCTTTATGACATCTGATCAGAACCGACATCTTTGTGCAAGGTATGAAAATCGTGACTGGTTTTCTGGCCAGGTACGCGACGATTTGGAAACATACAACATGGCCGTTACGCATGCGCAGTCAGCCAGACCGTGATACCTGTCATTGCTGGCAGATGGCGCTGGTTTCCAGTTTCAATTGTTAAGTAAGGGATACTCTCCAAGCGTCGTTATCTCTGAATCAGATTTATCCCCTTTCCGACCACGAAATCCTTGCAGTTGGTGACGTCATCATGGTCGTTTTGTCGCCTCGGGCGTGGTCAGGAATCACGTGTTGTGTCATGACGATGATGTCTTGCGATGGTCGGGCGTGTATATGACGTCAGGTATATCTGGGACGAATGGGAGAGGAGAATTCCAGATTGTCATTGTGAAATGTGATGACGTCACGCCCTCGTTATCAGTTCAGGTTGGGACCAAGTATTTATAGGACACGGGCACAGCGATGATGATGATTGCAGTGCATGCAATGCCGGCTATACACGCGGCTAAGGCAAACCGCCCACGTCTTTTCGCCTCCGCTCTGTTGCCTGCCGCCCATGCGTTATCAGAGGTGACTGCAACGAAAGAAACTTCGTAAGAAAGAATATTTAAAGGGGGTTTCGAATGGTAGTCTCACCGGTGTAATGTATGAGAATGCCTCCCGTGTGCCAATGCCCGCTTTATTGTTTGGCGGACACTCAAATAATGAAAGACATGTTTGTCAGTGCCTGCCCCACTGTCGGGTCGCGGCTTATTCCGTCAATCTTTGGGGGGGGGGGGGG